>OVAY01000958.1:0-39666 GCA_900406395.1 Kernera saxatilis
ACCCTTAACTCAAGTTAAATCAATGGTAACTCATGTTACCAATCAAAGCCAAAGACTTTTAGACACAAATCGTCATCTAAGTTATGATATACAAGATGCTTGTATATTTAGTTAATTGATTAATGACTAAGTGGGATTGTGTAAGAGAATATCACGTTCATATTAAGTTTAGTCTATTTGTTATCAATTGATTACAAATTTACAGATGAAAAGGTAAGAATAATCATCATTTTTTTTTTTGAAAAGGAGAATAATCATCATTTTGATGAGTTGTTTTGGAAATTCTATGAGTTAGAATCCAATGAAGTATACATGAGATATAACATGTTGATAAATTAAATTAAACTACCTATAATTAATGTTAAAAAAAGCGTATATCTTCTCGTTGATAAAAAAGAATCTGATTTATTTTCATATTATCATAAATTAAATTAAGTTGATTCGACTTTTAGATGATTTTAAGAGTTAATCCAAACATGATTAAAATAATTGCTGAGATAAAAGACCAAAATGGTGATGAAACTTGGTCGTAAGGTTGCGTAGTCCATTTCGTCATCGCTGTTCTTTAATAATTTAGAGAAATCTCGTTAATATTACTGTCTTTGAACACTTCTTGTTACAAGATGGGAGGGGGTTTGATGAATTTCCTGATTTTGAACTTTTTTTTGCTAACGGATTTTGAACATTAAGAATCGATAAATTGTAATGTGATATAATCAGGGGTCATTAAACTATTTTAGTAATTATTTTTAGATCATGTTTATGGTTTCATTTTAAGAGATGTTACTAAAATCGAGTTTAAACTTGAGAGTTGAGACTCAAAGCTATACAAAATGTTGTACAGTTTTTACATATAAAATCGAGTCAATCTTCAGTCGAGTGACCAATTCATTGAATTCTGTGATATTTGTCATGCCTTAATAATATTTGATCGATTATTATGTCAATGGACCAAATTTTAAAATTGTATGGAGCCATATATGATATACCAACTGTTAAAAGCAATCCAAATATAAGCCGATGAATATGTATGTGAAAAACATCGGTAAGAAGGACAAAGCAGGAATTCTGCAAACAAGATGAAACTGGTTGTAGAAATTCGGGGAATCACACTTGCACGTATTTGTGATTTGATGGCGTAAGCACTTACTTTTTTTTTTAATTTTCCAAAGTTTATTAGAATTGATTATGCATAATTGGTTTAACATAGATGGTGCAGAATTGGTATTATTGATTTAGTTCTCTAACGAATGGTTTGTTTTCTTCGACTTTTTAAACGAAGTTTAATAGATTCATTTAATTTTTCCATATTTCTTTATTTTTTGCTTTTTTAAATGTAAAGCTGATAATTTGGCTCGTTTGTCACGAAATAGCTTTGTAAAATTTTGATTAGTCGGGTAGTTTTTCTAGAACATCTCCTAGTAATAATAATAAAAAAAATTCGTTTGTAAATTATTTTACTTGGAATTGGATAACTAATCATGGAGATTTTTTTAATATAATTTTTCAATTGACCAACAAAAAAAGAAAACTCCATGTTAAAAATAATAAGATTAACTAGTATTTAACTATTTATATTATCTTAATTTTGCTGTTAAATTTTTAAAATGACAGTAAGTTAATTATTTAACATCTATACATTATATTGAAAAGTTATAGATGACATCGACAAACAATGGATACAGTAGGAAGTCTTTTAATTTTGGTTTTATCAAAAACTATTTAATAAATAAAACCCTTATAAGAAAACTCTACATGTTAATTTTAAGCGTCAGATGTTAGAGTCGATGAAGATCCAACGGTGGCAATGTTCTTCTAGATTCTCCCATAGTGGCGTGCGGCGACACGGCTAAGTTTCGGATGTTTTAGTTCTTGATAAAATGTCATACACTCGTATCCATTTCTTTTTGTTTTATACAAGTCTTTATGCATCTTTTATATATTCAACAGAAAAATTATCCATTTTGAATGTAGATTTTTTCTTTTATTTTTAACATGAATGTAGAATTCTTTTTTATATTTAATTTGTTATTCTCAGTTTACAGAGGAAATATAGCTGTAGAATGAGGACCACTGGCATATACATAATAGTCACCACCTTCAATAATATTTTGGTAGTTGAATCATGATATGATCTAATCTACTCAGAAACTATAAAATTGTGATCTTTTTTTTTTTTGTTTACAACTATATAGTCTATAGATATTTACCTCATCTGAATATTCCTTTCTTTTAACCGGGATATACTTTATTTTCGTTTCATTTTATGATATAAAAAAAATATGAAAATAATCGTCAGACTTGCAACGAGATGGTACGTTCTGCAAAACATCACGTTTCCATGTATATCGTGACTAGACAATGAGTCGAAATCGACTTGCTCTCATTTAACCGATATTTACACGGAAACCCTACATTTTGATTTTTCATAACGATAAAATATTTTTTATTATATATTACCAAACTTGCTAATTGACAGCCAGATAATGACATTGACATGACATGTTCTCAAGGAAAATTATTAAAAGCAAACACAGTGTATTTTCACTCTACAAGTTTGAAACCCGAATATTGGATTTTACATAAAATAAAAATAAAAGACAAAGAGACAAAGCCCATGAATAATGGGCCGTCACAAATCATATCCAACGAGCTAGCTCCTAACAATTTCAGCCCAAGGTCGCTTTCGTCATTTACATACTGCTACACTGAAAACCCTAATCTCCTAAAGGGTTTTAATTACCTTGCGGAGACTGCATCTCTGCCGTCAATCAACTAAAAAACCCTCCCTATATAACACTTACACACACACAAACAATTCATCTCACAGTTCTTCAGCCGATTCTCTAGGGTTTTTTGTTAGTCGTCGAATCAACAGCACTGTGTTAATCCAGATTTTTCTCATTCCTTTGTGATTCTGTTGTTTGATTCTGATCTTAAATTCTCTTTCTGTTTATCGCGACTTCGATTTTGGTGTTCATCGTCTGGGTAATTTTAGGGTTTATAAATGGCTTCATCAGATAGTCGATGTGGATTTTTCCGTTCCCATATGATTCGTTCCCTTGAAGCAAAATTAATCGTGTTGCTCTCGTTTTCAATTCCTCTCTAATCATTACAGCATCGTACTGTTAATTCTAGTATGATACCGATTCGGGAGAATAACTTGAGCAGCTACATATCTTAATCTCTGTTGTTTTTATTTGATCGTGGGAAGAACAGTGATGAGTCAATTTACAGACCTGTAATGATAGCGGTAATGATCGCAATTCATTATGAACATCTAAGGGACTGAGTTCTTCCTTTGTTTTTTTCCCTCAATTTGGTATTTTTTTTTGGTGGCTTTTACATGTTTTAAAGATTCATGCTTTGAATAATTTGCATGTGAAGCTTGTTGTGAATGTATTAGCCTACATTAAATTTAGTTTCCCTCGCTATCCTGTTCGTCAATTTCGATGATGTTTCTTAGGACGTCGGGGAACAATAATTCTGAAAGTTTTTGCTTTTTATTCTTGTTTTGGTTGGAATTTGATCAAATGAAGAGCACTTTGCCAAGTTGTTGAATACTCAGAGAATTCTGGATATTATGATTCAATCACTTGTATAGGAAGATCTGATGATTTCAACCTTTGTTTTCAGTGTTTTTTTTATATCGAAAGCCTGTGAAGATTAGATTGAATGGTTGCTGAAATTTCAGTGTTGAAAAGCATCTAACTTGACTAGGACGGTCTGAGGCTTTCATTGGATTCTTTAAAACTTTTTTTTTTGTGTTGTATTTATAAGTTTTGAATTTGAGGAGGATGGTTTAATTGTGTGTGGATGTGTATGATGAGAAACAAAAATCAAAATACAGTTATCCCTGGCTTAGGCTTTTAAAGCCGTTGCTGAGTCTTTTGTAATCTGACACATCACAATAAACTCTTCTAGTGTTTACTGAAACTTAATTTTGTTTGTTAAATTCATTTCTTTAAAACTCTTAATGTATTGTTTTTTGGGGGACAAAGCTTTAGTGTTGTAAATTTGTTTACATGTTATTGTTTTACAACAATGTTTGATTAATTGTTTGCCCATTTGCTATCTCCTGATAATAATTTCAATCTTGTCAATTCAAAAGGTACAACCTAAAAATGGGAATGCCATTATCATTGTTGGCTATGATTACATATCGAACTCTCTAATGATACAACGAGAACATTGAGATTAATTAACGACCCATCTTCATTCTTTCTTTTTTTGTTGTTGTTGCGTCCTCCCAAGTTTATGTACATACTTGCGACACTTCAAAATCAATGTAAAAACTTGTTATTTTGTTATTTATGAAAAAAATGCTCCTTTCACAAAAAAATCAAGCAGCCAAATTAGAATATTTCGTTGACTTGACTAAATTACCAACTAGGCATATTCATGATAGATAACTAGTGGATACAGGTTGTTCAAAATTTAGAAGAAAGGATCCACAAAGCCAAGTCCGGAACTTTTTTTTGTCCGGCAAGTCCGGAACCTTACTAGTTGACTCTTGACTTTATTGGTTTTACCTTTAGACAGTGTACAATGGCTTTGACATTCAAACAAAACATATCTTCAATCTTGAGCTTATTTTCAGATCTTTAGTTTGAACTCGATCCTGTGAAGATGGTAGATTCGATCACGGAGTTCGTAGTGGGAAAGATCGGTAACTATCTCATCGAAGAGGCGTCTATGTTGATGGGAGTAAAAGATGAACTAGAGGATCTAAAGAGGGAGTTGACGTGCATTCAAGGTTATCTCAAGGATGTTGAAGCTCGTGAAAGAGAAGATGAAGTCTCAAAAGAGTGGACTAAGCTGGTTTTAGACATAGCCTATGATGTTGAAGATGTTTTGGACAGCTATAACTTGAAAGTCGAAGGAAGATCACATAAGCGAGGATTTATGAGGCTGACCAACAAAATAGGAGAGACAGTGGATTCGTATAGCATAATTGATGATATCAGAACTCTCAAGAGAAGAATCTTGGATGTTACTCGCCAGAGGGAGACTTATGGCATAGGAAACTTAAACGATCCACCAGGAAGTGGTACTTCAAGTTCAAGGGTGAGGGAGCTTCTACGTGCTCGATCTTTTGATCAAGAAGAACTTGTAGTTGGTTTGGAAGATGATGCTAAGATTCTTTTGGCAAAGCTTCTTAACGATGATGGGGATAACAAGAGATATATGATCTCGATATTTGGCATGGGAGGTCTTGGAAAGACTGCTCTTGCAAGGAAGCTCTACAACTCAAGTGGTGTGAAGAGAAGATTTGAATACCGCGCGTGGACTTATGTTTCTCAAGAGTATAAAACAAGAGATATACTTATGAGAATCATAAGATCTCTGGGAGTAGTTTCTGCAGTAGAACTTGAAAGGATCAAGATGTTTGTGGAGGAGGAGTTAGAAGTTTACCTTCACAGTCTTTTAGAAGGGAAAAAATATTTGGTGGTGGTAGATGATATATGGGAGCGTGAAGTGTGGGAGAGCCTGAAGAGAGCTTTACCAGGAAATCATAAAGGAAGTAGAGTCATCATCACAACGCGTATCAGAGCCGTGGCTGAAGGTGTGGACCAGAGAGTCTATGCTCATAATTTAAGGTTCTTGACATTTGAAGAAGGCTGGAAATTATTTGAACAAAAAGCTTTTAGGAATATGCAATGGGTTGATGAAGATCTGCAGAAAATCGGAAAAGAAATGGTTCACAAATGCGGTGGCTTACCACTTGCTATAGTCGTTCTTGGTGGGGTTTTGTCTAGGAAGAGACCAAGAGAATGGAAAGTGGTGTGTGCCAGTCTCTGGCGACGCCTAAAGAATAACTCCATTCATGTCTCCACTGTGTTTGATCTAAGCTTCAAAGAGTTGCGACATGAGTTAAAACTTTGCTTTCTTTACCTTAGCGTCTTCCCAGAGGACTATGAGATCGATGTAGAGAAGTTGATACGCTTACTTGTAGCTGAAGGGTTTATACAAGAGGATAGAGAGATGATGGAAGATGTGGCTCGGTATTATATCGAAGAGCTGATAGATAGAAGCTTAGTGAAAGCTGAAAGAATAGAAAGAGGAAAGGTGGTGTCTTGTAGAGTCCATGATCTTCTGAGGGATGTGGCTATCAAGAAAGCCAAAGAGCTCAACTTTGTAAACATTTATAACGACCCGGTTGCTCAGCATTCTTCTACTAGTTGCAGAAGGGAAGTGGTTCACCATCATATCAACATATACTTGTCCGAGAAACGCCGGAACAGACGAATGCGATCCTTCTTGTTCTTTGGTGAATCCGTGGGTTCGTTAGGGCGTGATTTTGAAACCATTTACTTGAAACTGAAGCTACTTCGAGTGCTTGATCTTGGAGGTGTTCGGTTTGTTTGTAAAGGAGGAAAAAAGAGTTTACCAAATGTGATCGGGAATCTGATCCACTTGAGGTACCTTGGAATCACTGATACTTTTGTCAGCAATTTAGCAGCTTTTATCTCCAGCTTACGGTTTCTACAGACATTAGATGCATCTGAGAATGATTCTATTAGGGAAACAATCGATCTCCGTAAGCTCACATCACTTAGGCATGTCATTGGCAAATTCGTGGGAGAATTGCTAATAGGGGACGCAGTTAACCTTCAGACATTGAGGTCTATCTCTTCCTACAGCTGGAGCAAACTGAAACATGAGGTGCTCATAAATCTTCGGGAGTTGAAGATCTTCGACTCCATGTGGGTAGATCAGAGAGGAGTTCCTTTGGACTTGACTTCCTTCTCTAAACTGAAAAATCTTCGTGTCCTGACGCTGAAAGTATCGACCTTCAAGTTATCTTCGGAACAAGCTGTTCGGTTCCAAACCCTTGTTGACTTGACACTGCGTTGCAACATAAGGAGACTTCCAAAGGACATGGATGTGATCTTTCCCAATCTTGAGTCTCTGACACTTGTTGGATTAAGTCTCGAGGAAGACCCAATGCCTGCTTTGCAGAAACTGCAGAGGCTAGAAGATTTGTCCCTGACAAATTGTAATTACTCGGGAGGGAAGATGAGCATCAATGCAAAAGGTTTTAGTTGGTTGAGGAAGCTTGAATTGTTCATGGTAAGATTAGATGAGTTGGAGATCGAAGAAGAAGCCATGCCTAGTTTGATGAAGCTTAATTTGACAACCAAGGGACTACAAACGAAGCTGATGATTCCAGATCGATTGCGAGCATTTTTTTTCTAGTTGATGAGTTGTGATCAGTTTGGACCATTATTACCAGCAATGAGACCATTACATCAGTATTTATGTATACAAAATCATTATCATTACAAGCACCATAATCAATCATTTGTTTGTTTGATAAATTCAAAGTCCTAAGCTCCTCATACCTCAATTCGTCGTTTATTTTTGCTATAAATTCTTTTATTGTCTTTCTGAAAATCATCGTCTCCTTCCTCCTCAACTTTGGCCTCTTTGTCATTGGTCCCCATCATCACTATTATAGCCATGGCTAATTGCTGCGTCATGTATTGGGATGAGATGAGAAAAAAAAAAGAAAAGAAATTGTCCATGGGATGAGATGTATTTTTTGTGGCAAAAAGATGTAGATAGAAAGCTTTGTATAAACATTTACGATATTCAGTAAACCATAAAATAAAGACATGTGTACAGTCTTGTGTCTTTGAGTAAACCATAAAATAAAGAAAACCCCTAGCATGTATATCTTTCATATTCTTTTTAAGTTTTAGTTTTGATTATATATGTTTTTTGTAGACTTTTTATTTTAATCATCACAGGACCGGTCCAATGTATCTTCTTTTGGTCATGTTTGTTATATGCAGACCTCTAGAGCTAATAGTTAATGTAGTTTAACTCAGCTTTGGTTTTTGTTCTTAATTGTCAGAAGATAATCTAGGTCGTAAAGAATATATTTTGTAGTTTATTAATATTAAAACCTTTATGTGTTTTTTTTTTAATTTATAAATTGTGATTGATATTTACAAAATAAATATTTCATCACGATCTTTAAAAATTTTAGATGCATGTTTAGGTCAATGCATTAGATGCATAAACATCCACACGTGAAAGCATTGATCATTTAGATTACCTTTAAATCACTCAATAATTGAAAAACAACAAAAGTAAAGAAGTACCACTTGCATATCAATTAGGAAATAAAATTAATACTGATTCAAAATAAAATTAGGAAATAAGTAAATACATATCCCACATGAATTGGTATAGATTTAAGTTGATATTTTATGGTTTTGTTTTTGAGGTCCAATCATGTTGTGGATTGAGTAATCTCTTGCAATTATATTGTGCTATACGAAATAGATAATTTATTTGATGATAACTAGACTATAAGTCGTGAAACAGTAAACTGTTATTTGTAATACTCTTAAAAAGCATCATATGTTATTAATTTAGTCATTTAACTATGACTAGAAAACAATCCACATAATATTGATATATGTTTAATTGAGATTGTTTATGATCTTGTTTTGTTGGGTCGGAACAAAAAAAAAAGCATCTCGCATACGAGTACGCAAAGAAAGGAGCCTATTTGGCTCTCGTTGGTCGAAGAAAGGATCGTCTAGAGAGAGTAGCAGAAACATCACGTCAATTAGGATCTGGTGATGTCATCATCATACCTGGTGATGTTGCTAAGGTTGAGGATTGCAAGAAGTTCATTGATGAGACTATTCATCATTTTGGAAAACGTAAGTACTTAAAAGAATATCCATTATCTTCATCTTAATTTGTGACTATGATGTTGGAGGTAAACTCGTAATGTATGACCCTCTCAAATGTTTTATGATTTATCGTCAAATTTATTTAGATGGTTATATATTATTCTAATCAAGTTATCATATTTAGACAGTAGACCACCTGATCAACAATGCTGGTGTATTTCAAACTGTTCTATTGGAAGATTTCACTCGAATTCAAGACGCTAATCCTATAATGGTAAGTATCTCAAGATCTATTTACAAGTTAATTTAATGATAACCCATAAATTAAGTAAAAATTCTTTGCTTAGTTACGTTATCGATCGAGTATGAGTTCAATGCTTTCAAACATTTTAATTTGCGTTTCCGTTCAAACGCTAAAATATAATTTTCGTAATAAAAAGTAATACAACCTTTTCTCATAAAACCTAATTTCTAAATCTTAAATACAAACGAATACTTTCGACATGTTTTGGTTGTATTTTAAAAATATACATAATTTTTTAACATGTAAAATAAATCAACAATCAAACTCTATCTTGACTACTTCGTCTAATTTATATTAAGGATATCAACTTTTGGGGATCGACATACATCACTTATTTTGCAATTCCTCATCTTCGAAAGAGCAAAGGAAAAATCATTGCGATAACTTCTGGTGCAGCAAAAATGCCTTTGCCATTGGCAAGCGTCTATTCGGTAAGATCTTTACATGGAATAAACAAAATTCTTTTACCTATTTACTAAAGGGTATATAAGAAAAATAAATAACTTGTGACTCAACAATAATTACATAATATTGATGTTACTTGGTTATTGTTGTAGGCAAGCAAAGCAGCCTTATTAAGATTCTTTGAGACATTAAGAGTTGAGCTCAGTCCGGATATCAAAATAACAATTGTTTTTCCAGGAGTTGTGTCTACAGATATGACCACTCCTCACTGTATAGAAAAGTAAGTAATAAAATGTGTGTACATATGTAATTTGATATCATATACATGATATAACACTGATTCTAATTAAGTTGTTTTTTTTTTTTGTATGCTCTATTGAAAAAACAAGTATGGTTCAGATTTTATCCTGTCGGAATCAGTGAGTAAATGCGCAAAAGCAATCTTCAAAGGCATTGTTAGAGGAGAGACATACATAGACGAGCCTTCTTGGATGAAATGGGTGTTTTTGATGAAAAATGTGTGTCCTGAAATCTTTGACTATGTACTCAATTATTTTTTTTTTCGTTATCTCAAACCTTATTTCAAGCGTGATTGATCATTTTGATCTATCCAAGATCTCTAGTCTTTAATAATGGTTGTGTTCCTATGATGGACATGAAAGTTATAATCTTTGTTTTATTAGTTACTAGGACGAGTTCCACGCGTTGCGCGGAATTATAATTTATATAATAAATATACAATATGTAATATTTTGTAACTAAATATATATATATATATTGTGATAAGCTATTTTAAATTTAGCCTATTAAGTTTTATTTTAAGGCACAACAAAAAAATCGCAAAATAAAAATCAGTCGATAGATAATTAGTTTTATTGTCTTTAGATTATTGTTAAACTTATTAATTAATTTGAGTTTAAAATAAAAATCTATCGATAGATAAAAACAGTTAATTTGAGTGTTTTAATTTGCTAAAAAGATTATAAAATGAGATAATCATGATTATATAGATTTATATATAGATTTAGTATCATATTAAACATAAATTCTGAAGTTTAAATGAATTTTAAGTAATAAAAAATGAAATGTAAAAATATCTATTTAATTGAAAGAGGAATGATATTGAATCATGTTTTGATGAGATTAAAAAACTAATTAAAAAACTAAATACAAATTTTAGTGAAATAGTAGATAGTTTATTTTAGGTTTTGTTAACGAATCATGAGAGGACACTTGACAGCTTCTCATAATTTAAATTAGTGAAAACTTAAAAAAATTATAGTATGTTTAGTGTTAAAATTGATATAATTGAGTTAGGATTTGTAGTTTCGTCGGTTTTGATATTTTTAATAGATAACTTATATTTTGTTTATGTTAACAAATACAAAGAGGGCACATGATATGTTAAAAAAAATAGATGACACGTGGTAATTTTTTAAATATTATGGTGAGAAAAAAATGTAAAATATTAAAAAATTCATACTAATTTTTTTTAATAATCAAATTTAAAATATAGTTTATGTAATGTTAAAATTGATAAAATTCGTTTGCGATTTTTTATTATAGTAGGTCTTGTTGTTTGGGCTATTTCTAATAAATTGTGTTTAGTGAAAATTTTAAGATATGAGAGGATGAAATGCAAATTTTGATAAAATAATTGGCAGTTTCTCATAACTTGAGTTTGAAGGAACTTTAAAATATTATATGATTTTGTTTATGTTGTTAACATATACTAAGAAGACACGTAGCAGTTTCTCATGGCCTGAATTTGAGAAAACTTTAAAATATTTATTCAAATAACAATACAAATTCTTTTGATTTTTTTTTATATATCTTATATGTTATAGATTTTCAGAAACTACGGTCCGAAAGATATTAGATGACATGTGGTAATTTTTTAGAGATTATGGTGAAGAAAACGTAAAATATTAGAAAGTTAATACTAATTTGGTTTTAATGATTAAATTTAAAATATAAGTTTATGTAATGTGGGTTGAGATTTTGTATTAGAAAGTTAATGCTAATTTAGTTTTAATGATCAAATTTAAAATATAGTTTATGTAATGTTAAAATTGATAAAATTCGTTTGAGATTTTTTATTATAGTAGGTCTTGTTGTTTGAGCTATTTCTAATAAATTGTGTTTAGTAAAAATTTTAAGATATGAGAGGATGAAATGCAAATTTTGATAAACTAATTGGCAGCTTCTCATGACTTGAGTTTGAGGGAACTTTAAAATATTATATGATTTTGTTTATGTTGTTAACATATACTAAGAAGACACGTAGCAGTTTCTCATGGCCTGAATTTGAGAAAACTTTAAAATATTTATTCAAATAACAATACAAATTCTTTGATTTTTTTTTAAATATCTTATATGTTATAGATTTTCAGAAACTACGGTCCGAAAAATATTAGATGACATGTGGTAATTTTTTAGAGATTATGGTGAAAAAAACGTAAAATATTAGAAAATTAATACTAATTTGGTTTTAATGATCAAATCTAAAATATAGTTTATGTAATGTGGGTTGAGATTTTGTATTAGAAAGTTAATGCTAATTTAGTTTTAATGATCAAATTTAAAATATAGTTTACGTAATGCTAAAATTGGGTTGAGATTTTGTATTTTAATGGACCTTGTTGTTTTGGCTATTTCTCATAAATTATGTTTAGTGAGAATTTGAAGATATAAGAGGATTAAATGCAAATTTTGATAAAATAAATGACACTTGGCAGCTTCCCATAACTTGAGTTTGAGAGAACCTTATAATATTATATAAGATTGCAATTAAGTGTTTTATTTTCTTTATTTTTTCTTTATATTTGTTCTACTTTTTATTTTAGAACTGAATATTTCGTATAGCTAGAGGATTCCTTTATTATTTCATTTCAGGTTATGTATAGGATAGAGTTGGTTGGTTTGGTTTGCCGCAGACGCATTTTTTGTCGTCATTCAGCTTCTAACCGCAAACGTTTGACATCTTGAAACAATGTGCGGCAAACATTACACCGATGATTTATAGCATAAACTATAGGGTGAATTAGTCAAGTAACATCTTTAGAGTGTAATATTAGATTTATATCATGTGAAATATAGAAATTAAATATTAAAACAAAACATGAACGGAACATGTAGCCTACTTAATGATTTCATCTTAAAATTTGAAGTCAGAGAAGAAGATAAGGATGAGTCAAACGAGTCGGATTCAAACTCCACAAGAATTTTGGACTTATCAAAGATCCGAGATATGAGGCCTTATTCATTCAGATTCTAGCCAATGTGAGTGTTCATATAGAAAACTTAAGACTCATTTGGATAGGTTGAGATTGTAGTTTCTTGTTTCAATTTACCAATCATTAATAGTATGAAATTTTCAGTGGATACTCTATTTGCTGTATTCTGAGCTGAATCTAGAATCAATTGAAGCTTTATCTACTATGGTATGGTGTGACATTTCTTCATGCCTTGTAATAGCAGAAGCAGATACGGCATGGCAAATATCTCAGAATCCAATGAGCATAATTGGCCCCTCGACTGAAGATCATGGCCTTGCTCTGTCTGTGGCTCGAGGTATACGCCCAAGTTATTGGTTTGTTAGATAAGCGATCTCATGCACATTGTATTCACATTGCGGCTCAGCTCCAGATCCATGATCACACCGATTCAAGGATGCTGAAGAAATGGTTCTTGAAAGTAACCATGGTCACTCGAGTCAAAACAATCTTGGATTTTTTTTTTACCAAATTGAAGATAACCTTTAGTATCAGATAGTGAACTTATGTATGAAATCAAGATCATGAGATGGTTGATTAAGATTTTGGTCTCTCAATAGATGAAAACAAAAAATTGATACACAAAACCACCTGAAACTATGAAAACCCAATAACTAAAAGGTTGCACTAACCAGAAACTAAAATGTAGGACCAAAAACGACGAAAGACATTCTTTCTTGAAGAAGTTTTGGAAACATAAAAAGAGTTTGGCTAAGAGTCGGCAATAGTGACCTCGACCTCAACACCGGGTTCAATGGTGATAGAAGTGATTTGCTTAACCACGTCAGGGGAGCTGAAGAGATCTATCACCCGCTTGTGAACCCTAAGTTCAAATCTATCCCACGTATTGGTTCCTGATACAAAACCACCATGAAACAGAGTCAAGGTTATAGAGAGTGACTGACTGAAAAAAAAAAGCAGAAAACAGCAAATAGCTCAATAGCATTTTCCTTAGAGCTACAACCCATATATTCAGTTCTGTTAGTTGAAACAATTAGAAAGTGTCCTATTTTCAGGAAGAGACGTTTAGGTGCGAGTCTTGAGTTTAGCAACATGTAGAACGTAGAAGGAGAGAAGATGATGTGAGAGTACCTTCACCACAAGGTGCCTTTCTGGTGGTTAACTTAAGAACCTTGGTGGGCATTCTAACCGGTCCTTTATAACTCTGAGTGTCTTGTCCTTAGCTCCACGGACCAAGTCAGTGCACACTAATTCAAACAAAAGCAAGCACCAGAGATAAAGACCACTATTATTCAGTACTCAACCCTCTTTGTCTCTTTGAAATCTATTCTTTTAGCTCAAGCACAAAGCACCAATGATTCTTTAGACGCCAATCAATACATTACATCAATCCAAAGAACCAATTTCTAATCTTGCCACATTTGCGATCGATTTTTGTAGATTGATAAACCCTAAAATTAGTGAAACACTGAACCGAGCTTCAACAAAACCATCCATATATCACCTTCAAAAACCCAAAAGATCAAACCTTTCTCTAGGCTCCATGATTCATGAGAAGTCAATCAATACAAATAAAGCGATCCAAGTTACCAATTGCTCTGTTTTCTTTTCCAACATTTTGGATTTTCCTAGATTTTTAAACGAAACAAAACAATCTATGACCCTCATACTCTCTAGGACTAGAGAGCTGATAACTTCGGACACTTGAATCAAACGATGCAACAAGGGAGGTAGCTATCGTCAACAAATTAAAAGAAGCCAAAAAGATCAAACCTTTCTCGAGGTTCTTCACATTCTTTGAAGACAGAGTGATCCTGATCTTATGAATTTGCTCGAGAGGCTCCTCTAAACCGGCTTTAGCTGGCTTCATCGCTGAATAAGCCATGCTTTTTTTTTCAACCTCTTTATTATTCTGCAAAATCAAATGTATAAGGACAGATTCAATCACACAAAAAAATCTCCAACAACTTCCGTAGAACATAACATTGTATGTTTTTAGTTCCGGTTCTGAGGACCCCCAAAATTAGGGATTCTAAGAGAAAGAAGAAGATGATGACTTTACCACGTGTTCTTCCTTGTGATCACCGGAGTTTTTGCCGCCGGAGAGGATTTCTCGCCGTTGTGTTTGTCTGCAAACTGTTGTTAGATGCAGAGGGGGTGAGGAAAGGCCTTCTGTAGGGATTTTAAAGTTTTCTGTTTTGGTTTTTTCTCCAAAGCTCTAAACGTTGTCGTTTTGTTTCCCGACCCCCATTTTTTTTTTTTTTTTGCAATGTTCGGTTTGTTGGGATTCCGCAAGCGCGGGCTGCTTTATGTTCATCATCTTTCGTTGATGCATCCAAGGGTGTGCTTCAAGTTTATCCATTTAGACCACAAGAAAAGTAAAAAGAACGGAGTTTGGATTAGATTTTGTTACCTTCTCTCTAGGACAGTCTCAAATTACTAGTTGTTGAGGTTGGTTATATATAGATCCTCGTTATGGAGTACCAAAATACTAGTTTCCTTTACGGGGGACATTATTCTCCTCGTCACGTTATGTATCACCTGAGTTGTGTTGGTATGGTTTCGGCTACACGCTTTAATTTGTTTAATCTCATATGTGCTAACTATTCGTCTATAATTGAAAATATTTTTCGGATTTGCTAGTCGTTGATGAGGAGTAGAATGCTTGTCTGTTCGTGTGCAATTCGGTTGCTTAGCAACATATATGTGGCTGATATCTTGAGTGAAAAAATCATATGTGTGCTAGAACTATAAACGTGAGTAATGCAGCAGCATATCAGACGAGAAGAGCATAAAGTAAATGACACATAGAGATTTGTTAACGGAGTTCGGTTTAACAACCTATATCTCCGGGACCTCGTCCAGAATCCATTCACTAGAAAAGGCCGCAACCTACAATTGCTATATGGCATCCACCACTCTTTTCTAGATTTACATTGTAAGAAGACTACCACTCATTGTCTTTTCCGACGAGTGTAGATCTTCAACAAAAACCACCAATAGATCTCTCTATCTAATTGGTGGGACAACACCACACACAACATGTGTGAATCTCACATTTAGTCTCAAGGTGTGTAAACTTTTCTTGTTACCACCTCTTCCTATTTATACCCATTAGAGTTCTCCAAAACCCTAGGCTCCTTAAGCTCCTCTTTGATCCTTTGGGTAAAAGCTTGGCTCTTTTGTCAACTTTGACCCATGCCTCTGCTCTGACACAGTTGCTACACTGTTGGAGCAGCTGACCTGCTTTCCTTTTGTCAAGTCTGAGATGCCACGTCATCTTCAGGTACAACTTGTGGCTTTCCCGCTTCTGTTGTGTTACTCAGCTGCTTCCTGTTTCAGGAAAGACTTAATCCTTTGAAACATCTCATGTGACTTTTCTTATAAACTTAAAGC
The DNA here is from genome assembly GCA_900406395.1 of Kernera saxatilis. Classification (NCBI taxonomy): domain Eukaryota; kingdom Viridiplantae; phylum Streptophyta; class Magnoliopsida; order Brassicales; family Brassicaceae; genus Kernera; species Kernera saxatilis. The sequence continues at coordinate 15,996 of OVAY01000958.1, forward strand.
CAACATGGCTCTTTCCCTTCTTCTTGGATCTTCTCAATAAGACTCCAATCTCATAAGATCACTTCATTCCATTGGCTTCACATTTCTGTTGAACTCATTTATGTTGCTCTCTGCAACTCTTCTTGAGAAACTTTCGGTACCAGCTTGAAACTCATCTCTTGAACATATCTTGAGTCTAACAACCAGTTACAAATGTACTTTCAATCTCCCCCTTTGTTACTGTGTTTTAGAACTCAAGCTTATCTTGTAACTTGCACTTTGATAATCTTCAAGCTTCAATACTATCTCAGAATCTCTCTCTAAGCTGTCACTGCATCTATGATGATTCTGACCCAGTTTCTTATGTCTCAGCAGCTTGCTTCTTTACGCCATGTTGTCACAGTCACAACTCTGTCAACACAATATAACAACAATCTCTCCCTTGTTGACTGAGTTGTAGGACTGATTATACTTGATGGTCTGCAACGTCTTTCTCAAAAAGCTTCAACTCTTTCAACACATATCAATATCATTCATTGAGGACCTTTCGGATGAAATTGACGCAAAAAATTGTTCTGATGATCTCATGTAGACTTAATACCCACATATCACGACATGATTTATCATTACTTAATAAGCAAAATTTACACTTAATACATATTAATTTTTGTTTTCCAAATTTTATAATTGCATTAAATTAAAATTTTGGTTAACTAAACTTTTTAATTTTATATCACTGCCAAGAACATTATGGCCAAGTGATTCCCGATGTATTTCTCTGGTATGAGGGGTTCGACTCGATGAGTTTAAAATTTAGTGGATCTAGGCCTAAACCAAGAAAATATAATAACCCTTAGTCAACAAATTATTTATTTTTATAAATACTTTAAGCATGAATCTAGAAAAAAATATTTTCTTCCCTACAAAGTTATAAAAAATCAATATCATCCTAAATGACGTATGTAATCACCTAGCTCAACACCGACATGTGACAATGGCACAATGCAATCAATTACTCAAATTAAAGTCAATAAATATCTTATTAAAAGTTCACTGTTCACGACCACGTGAACAGGTGGTAGTGGCCTCCATGGCTCCATCCTACAACAGTTCGAGTCATGTAAAATATGAAGCGAAACAATAGTGTCGACGAAAAAGGTATAGGGATATAGTATAAGATAAGAGTTGAGTTTTAAATACATCAATTACAAATCTATATCGCAGGGTGGCATGGGCCCGTATCGTAAGTCGGTAACCACAAAAATTTATGGATCACGTTTACGCATCACGTGCATATAATTATAGTTGCCTTCTTCGCATTTTGACGTGCCTTATTTTCTGAATATATTTCTTACGGAAAGCGATAAAGCGACATTACTACAGAAGTAAATAATGCTAGACTTGAAAATTTCACTTAATAAAGCAATGCTAATTGTTTATCACTAATATTTTGCTTCAAATTTTAAACCGATTTAAGAAATATAGTATCGTTTTAAACCTGACGCTAACATACAAAGATATATGATGTTATACTCATCTGTTTTTCTACTTTTAGATCTGCGATATTTTTGAGTCTAGTCACATATAGTAGATTACTATTATTAGTTCTTTATTTTCGCCAACTTCCAATATAAATAATAGAACAAATATCCTTTTAATTTCTTTCTAAAAAAAAAAACAAATATCCTTTTAATTAGTGGATGTGTTAATATCTTCGATCCGATGAATAAAAGATCCATGCAATATTTAAATTTTTAATCTAAATCTTGTAAAAAGGTAGAATCCTCCATCCTCGCTAGACAAGTGTGAAACCCTTAAATTTGAAGATTGCAAGAGAGGATTGAGATGAGTGTGAACTCTTAAAATTGAAGATTGAAAGAGAGCATTGAGGTAAGTATGAGTTGACCAAAACAAAGGTAACTACGAAACTCTTAAATTAAAAAAAAAAAATTGAAAAGAGAGCACTGAATAAGTGTGAAACCAAGTCCCAACTTAAATTATTTGTTGAATTAACTCCAATCATTATCGTTGGCCGGCAGTCCTGAGCCCACTCCGAGCAATAGTTATCTTAGTTAGTTTACCTTGAAACAAAAGAACATTTTAACAAATTTTACTACAAACTAATATTAAATATATATGATAGCACACAATAGATTAATAAACTTCATAATTCACGCCGAAAAGGAAAGAATTCATAATTTACAGTTTGATTTAGGAATGATTGTAAACAATTTCTAACAGTTTTACAGTACTTCTAGTAATCAGATTTATAGTGGTGGTGAATAAATATAAAACTTTAGCTTCTACGACAAGTTTTCATGTTTTTGTCTAAATTAACCAAAATGATAGTTGGGTAATAGCCATCACCACTTTAACATTTATGTCGGAGATAGTTCGTTTTATAGATTAGAATGGGAGTCACCATGATTTTTTTCTTTTTATAATAACAAAATGAAAACAAAATATCATATTTTTACAATTTCAAAAACTAATTTATTTTTACAAATATTTAAAGTTGGAGTCACTAGACGAACATTTTAGCAGGAACAAACAAAATTTGTTAGGCTAAGACTACTAAACTTTCATATCTATTGCCAATAACATCGTTAACGTTGCCTCTAGTATTATATGCTTATTTTGTATTTTTTTTTTTTAGATGGAACACACTAGCTAGACGCCTAATCTGGTACTTGGTAGGATATGTTTGGTCGTGGACCGTACAAATTAGGATTGTACAATACTTTTATTTTATAAAGAGGATTGTACAATACTTATAAGTTATAACGTTATTGGTCCAAATCAAATTAATTCACTCTCCAATTTGAATGATATCAGGTTGAAATCCACTCTCGAAGTTCTTTAACTTCATGACTTCATTGGTCCAATCCAATTCCATTCTTTTTGGTAGTTAGCATATGAACCAATGTTTTTGTTTGTAATTAATGGTGAACCGATGATCAAACATTTTATCTTGTATCAGACGTTTCCATTAAAATTACAACAAAAAAAAACTCAAGAACAAAAACACAGTTTGTTTTCGATAATTTATCGGATATAACTATAGATAACTATTTTCGTTCCTTCCACAACTATTTTCGTTCTTCCACAAAAACCAATACCAAAGATACATAATCTTCATGGCACATATACGTGATACATAATCTTCATGGCACATATACGTAATTGATTTTGATCATGAATTATACGAAGAACCTATAAGTTAATGTTTAAAAAATCAAAATATCCCATGTTACTTTTTGCCTACAGATCAAATAAATTAAAATTAATTGTTTGGTTAATACCCAACAATTCTGGTCATTTCCAACTAATAATCGACCCAACTTGGAATAAAAGAAAATCAAACCAAGGGTCAAAGGTCAACCATATTAACCTATCTTTATTATAAACCCTAAGCAAAACCGTACACATCAAAGATTACCAGCTCACTATAAAATCTCAAAACCAACTCCTTTCCTCTCCACAATAAATTATCTTTCAAAACACTTTAAAGCAATGGCAAAGCAAATATTCTATACTCTCTTTCTATTTCTCTTATCCACGACGGGGCTCACCACGGCTTCTCCCGCCGCAGCGGCAGGAACTTCCAAACGCGCGATAAACTTCATTCAAGCCTCTTGCAAAGCCACCACATACCCAACCGTATGCTTCAGCTCTCTCTCCGGTTACGCAAACTCCGTCCAAACAAGCCCTCGACGTCTAGCCGAAACCGCACTCACCGTGACCGTGACCCAGGCCCAGTCCACGAAGCTCTTTGTCTCGCGCTTGGCCCGTCTCAAAGGTCTCAAGAAACGAGAGGTCCAAGCCATTCGGGACTGCATCGAGGAGATCAGTGATACCGTTGACCGTTTGACCAAATCGGTCCATGAAGTGAAGATGTGTGGTAGTGCTAAGGGTCGTGACCAGTTTTGGTTCCACATGAGCAATGCTCAGACTTGGACCAGCGCAGCTTTGACTAATGCCAACACTTGCTCCGATGGGTTCGCGCGTCCGATAATGGATGGGCGGATCAAGAACTCAGTCCGGGCCCGGATCGCCAATTTGGGAAGAGGAACTAGCAACGCCTTAGCTTTGATCAATGCCTACGCTAAAAAATACTAATAATTTATACCTTTTTTGTTTCTTACGTAATTTGAGCTACGAATATGTGTGGTAGCTTTTTGGGAATATTGAATCGTTTCGTGCAAATCTGAAGTTTTCTGGAAAAATTGTGTCATAATATTTTTGATGTTAAAAAATGTACAATGTATTTTCCGTTAATATGCGTTTTAATACTTTTGCGACTAGCGATTTTAAATTGCGTTAGCTGAGATTTCTAGCGTTTGGACGAACATTTAACGTCCGAAAACATAAAAGACAGATCTGCGTTGACCGTTGTTGACGCCGACACTCAATAGAAGTTTGAACCGTTGACTTATGAGTACAGATCTTACTCTAGAATTTGTTAAATTACCAGTATACCCTTTCAAAATTTTAAAAATTACGCCTCAAACTTACCCTACTCCACCGGTCCCACCATTCTCTTCTCACATCCATCGCCACCGTATAACCATATCTCCGTAGCCGCCGCGATATCGCCGTCGCTTGCTCGGAAGGTAAGTTCCGTTTGCGATAAGTTGCTGACGTGGCTCTTCTTTAGTGGTTTAGTTGTTTAATTTGGTTAATTAAAATGCTTAAAATTAGTTAACATTGATTTGATATACATTTCTTAATCATTCACAGATTGAGGCAGCCATTGATTCCAATGGCTCTTTCGTTTCGAGTTTGTTGGTCTCCTTTAATCTGCAGAGCCACTCTCGCAAACGGCGACAACGGTCGTAACCACCACGCGAATGATGCCGCCTTCATCCGACGCGCCGCCGATTTGGCCGAGATGTCCGCCGGACTTACATCACCTCACCCTAATTTCGGCTGTGTAATCGCCACTTCCTCCGGAAAAGTCGCCGGAGAAGGATATCTGTACGCTCAGGGCACTAAACCGGCAGAAGCGTTGGCCGTTGAAGCTGCCGGCGAGTTTTGTAGAGGCTCCACGGCTTATTTGAACATGGAGCCTGGTGATTGTCACGGCGACCACACTGCCGTCTCTGCTCTTGTTCAGGTTTGATCTGTGCTCTCCATTTGATCAAATTGTGTATCTGCACTTTATTTTCAGCTGACTGATAATTGAGATTGTATAGATTAGGCAGGAATAGGACGAGTTGTTGTTGGAATTAGGCATCCTCTGCAACATCTAAGAGGCTCTGCAATTCGTGAGCTAAGAAGTCAGGGGATTGAAGTGAATGTTATTGGAGAGGATTTTCAAAGTAAAGTTCTCGAGGTAGCTTTTTTAGCTTCAGTAAGTGTTTGTTTGCTAATGTGCAACTTCACATTCTTGATTAGCAGAATATGTGTTTTGTCACAGGATGCTCGGAAATCGTGCCTCCTTGTGAATGCTCCTATGATTCATAGAGCCTGTTCTCGGGTTCCGTTCTCTGTTCTTAAGTATGCCATGACTCTTGATGGTAATTTTTTCAACCTGCTTCTCATATGTTAGTAGAATATATGAAAGTTGCAGCTAACTGTTTTCTTTATATTGACAGGTAAGATTGCAGCAAGTAGTGGACATGCAGCATGGATAAGTAGTAAACTCTCTAGAACCCGAGTGTTCGAGTTGAGAGGAAGAAGTGATGCTGTGATAGTTGGAGGAAACACCGTACGCCGAGATGGTAAATAATGTACCTCAAATCTTGCGTCTTTATGGATAGAATAAATGTTTGAAAGTTATGCAATTCTTTAACTGCAGATCCTCGATTGACTGCAAGACATGGACAGGGTCACACGCCTACTCGAATTGTGATGACTCAGAGTCTCGATCTTCCCGAGGAAGCAAATCTCTGGGATGTCTCGGAAGTATCTACCATAGTTGCTACACAACGGGGTGCAAGAAAGAGTTACCAGAAATTTCTTGCGTCCAAGGGTGTTGAAGTTGTCGAGTTTGACATGTTGAATCCGAGAGAAGTTATGGAATATTTCCATCTCCGTGGATATCTCTCTATTCTATGGGAGTGTGGGGGTACTTTAGCTGCATCTGCTATATTATCTGGTGTCATCCACAAGGTACCCATTTTACTATTTCCATACTTAATTGTAGTCATCTTATGCTATCTTGGAAAATATATGTATAATTTTGGAACGGAGTAAGAATCAACATTGTGGATATCTTCCAAAAGAAAATCAGATAATCCAGGTTTTCGTGGGCTGACATAAAACAACTAGGTTGTAATTTCCTCAGATTTGTCCGGTTAAATCTCATTTTCTTGCAGCTTGTGAGGCTTGTATTTATAGCTCGCTACTTACCAAGGTTTGTGACTGTTTTTATCTTGATGTAATTGATTTTTAAGGTTGTTGCTTTTGTTGCCCCCAAAATTATCGGTGGGAGGCAAGCACCGTCCCCCGTTGGTGAGCTTGGGATGGTAGAGATGACACAAGCATTGAATCTAATCGATGTTTGCTACGAGCAGGTAATGTTCCGCTTTATGACTTAACATTCACCGTAACAAGTTAGAGACGTTGAAACTTGCCTCTTAGTCCCGAGGGTTTAATCTAAATCCTTGAAAACTACAGGTTGGTCCCGACATGCTTGTCAGCGGATTTCTTCAGCCCGTGCCAGACCTTTTACCTGTTATCCCATCAGAGGACGCAACTTTCGAGATTGACCCTAGTGTTAACCCCTTTGAATCTAGTATCATATTCTTCTACAAAACCTGGGACCTTTATGGGAGCTTCTCCAATTTTTCTCCTCATCCAATTCGTATGCCCTATGGCGAGGGGAATGATGATTACATGACATGGTCCAGTGTGGAGCATTACTATCAGGTACCACACAACTGTCCATGTAAATGGTATTTTGCTCTTTCAAAGTAACATAATCTCTTAACCTATAACTGAAAATCCTAAGGCAAACAAGTTCGTTGGGGTTGAAAATCCGATGGCACATGACTACGTTGAGAAAATAAGAACGGCAAGAAGTCCAGAGGAGGCTGCCCTGATAGGCAGATCAAAGCAGAGACAGCAACCTGAACTGGTATGAATCAAAATTCAATTGTCCAGTTTCGACCAATAAAACAGTTTTCACTCTTTCATTGATCCCGTAAGATTGTTCTTTACTACGGCATAACACGCTTTAATGGTTGTTTTAGGTTCGGAATGACTGGGAAGATGTGAAGATAGAAGTAATGTACATGGCTCTGAAATGCAAGTTCTCGACTTATCCTCACTTGAAGTCAATGTTGCTCTCGACCGCTGGATCGGTTCTTGTTGAAGCTTCACCGCACGATCTATTTTGGGGAGGTGGCCGCGATGGAGAAGGGCTCAACTATCTTGGTCGACTGCTTATGCAGCTTCGTTCTGAGTATTTGGGCAAATCCTCTGTTTCAGCTGAAAACACTTTTTTGGCCTGATGGATTTTGATGAAGTCTTTCATATTTATCTTATAAAAATATCAATAGAATCTTCAGTTTTCTTCATCGTTGACATTTTACATAATTGTAATTGTTCAACTTATGTAATATTATTGGAAGTTTGTTAACATTCTGATAGTTTTCCCGGCCGTTGGATTCTCGTTAACACATACTGCTAGAATGTGTAAATGATAACGACATAATTTAACGGCAAAATTGTTGCTGAAAAGTTAAGTAATAGTGAATACTCACCGCAGATTTTTTAATACAGATGTAAAAATATGTATCATATTCATATCATTATATAGTACCATAAACAAAGATTATTGAAAGGGCTTGCGTATGCTTGAAACTACAAGAGTAGAAACTGAGCTAAAAGCACATGGAAGGTTACTTTAACATTGGAAAAACACTTCTTCTTCTTCTTCCTTTTAAGTCACTTTTCCTCCACTTTTTTCATTTGACATTTTTTCCTAAATATTTTATATATATAGTGGAATCAATTATAGGCATCTATATGTAGGTTTTATATTATATGATTTTATAATCATAGGTTGCTAAATAAGAATATGAGTCATGATATTCATATGTATACAATCCCAAGCAAAGACAACACACATCATCATGTTCTTCTCCCAATATCAATCACTTGCAAAGTACATACACACAAACTCTAAATAATAAATTCTTTTACAAAAATTGTTAATTAATTTAATATACAAAATAATATCCCTTTAATTAGTTAAGACATAGCACCTTGATCTTTCCCAATTCCCCATACAAACTCATAGCCAAGAAGAACTTCAAAAAATGCTTAGAGGCATCTTCCACATTTGCCTCTTGGCATCATTTCTTCTTCTAACGCTCTCATCTGCCGTTTACGACGGTGGATTCAACGGCGGAAGCAGTGCTCCTCCGCCTTGGGAACAAAATGTTACCCCACCACCCGAAACTGCACCGGCCCCAACCTCCACCACGAGTCCCCCTACCGCCTCACCGCCATCTCCCGGCCCGGCGGCTGCACCGTCTCTGATCAACAACGGCTCTGTATCCTTGGACATGACATGGTGGTGCAGCAAGACTCCACACGCTGAGACATGCAATTACTACTTCCGAAACAACATTAACCGACCACCAAGGTTCCGGTCCGAATTCTTACGAATGCTGGTTCATATAGCACTTGACCAAGCCGTCATCACACACGCTCAAACTGTAAAGTTCGGTCCAAGCTGCACCAACAACCAACGGAAAGCCGCTTGGTCAGACTGCGTAAAGCTCTTCGAAAACACGGTGGCTCAGCTGAACCGAACGCTCAAGGGACTTAACCCGGCGGCTACGGATGATGTCAAGTGTACGGACTTCGACGCACAGACTTGGCTCAGCACGGCTCAGACCAACATCGAGACATGTCGGTCTGGCTCGGAGGATCTTAACGTTTCGGATTTCGTCATGCCGGCGATCTCCAACAAGAACTTGTCGGATTTGATTGGAAACTGCTTGGCCGTCAATGGAGTTCACATGAAGCAACATAATCATACGACTGGTACGTTCTATATATTATATTAGTATTATAATTACTTCAAGTGGTTAATAAGATTCCTCATCATTAAACTGTCAATTTTTGCTTATAAATTTTATTTTGGTAATATTTCGTTGCAATGAAAAGTATAAAAAGAAAATGTGTTATAGACGTCTATCATAATATTCTTTACACGTAATCAGATTAATCATGTATATAACTTTATCTAACACGGTCATATTTCAATTTGTTTGGTTTGTCCAGCTAACCACAAAGAATACTTCCCAAGCTGGGTCTCAAGACACGAGAGACGATTACTCGTATCGGCCTCTTTAGCGAAATCGAGATCTCACCTAGTGGTGGCACAAGACAGGTCCGGCCATTTCCGGTCGATCCAAGCCGCGATAAACTTCGCAGCAAGACGGAGAATCAAGTCAAGATTTGTGATATATGTGAAGAAAGGTGTTTATAGAGAGAACATTGATGTCGGCAACGATAACCACAACATCATGCTCGTTGGTGACGGCGAAAGAAAAACGATCATCACCAGCGGTAGAAGCGTCCAGCACGGCTATACCACATATAACTCCGCCACCGCCGGTTAATAATCCTTCTTTAGCATCTTGGCTAATTAATCCGACTTAAGACCTCTTATGGTACGTACTAATAATTTTTTTCTTTTCAACTCTTATTGAAGGCTTTGGAGGCCAAAGGTTTGTAGCAAAGGACATGACATTCATCAACACAGCAGGGCCATTACGTGGCCAAGCTGTGGCGGTTCGATCATCCTCTGACCTTGCTGTTTTCTACCGTGTTGGTATCCATGGATTCCAAGACACGCTCTACATTCACTCGCAACGCCAGTTCTTTAGAGAATGTTACATCTCAGGCACCATAGACTTCATCTTCGGAAATGCTGCTGTCGTGTTCCAGAACTGCATGATTCTCATCCGGCGACCTCTGCATGGCCAAGCCAACGTTATAACCGCCCAAGGCCGCGGTGACCCTTTTCAGAACACAGGCATTACCATCCATAGCTCGAGGATAGTCGCGGCTTCTGATTTGAGGCCTGTGATTCGAGCATACAAGACCTATTTAGGCCGACCGTGGCAAGCCTATTCACGAGTCACGATCTTGAAGACCTACATAGACAACTCGATCAGTCCCTTGGGATGGTCTCCTTGGTTAAGGGGATCAAATTTTGCTCTCAATACAGTTTTCTATGGAGAGTATAAAAATTTTGGACCGGGTTCTTCTACGAGGTGGCGGGTCCGGTGGAAAGGATTCCACGCCATAACCAGCGCTGCGGTTGCTTCCCGGTTTACTGTGGGAAGCCTTATCGCAGGCGGTTCATGGTTGCCTTCCACTGGCGTGCCGTTCAAGACAGGGTTATGAGGAGAGTCAGCATGTCCTATCCCAAAGTTTATGTGTGTATGTGATCCTTGTTTATTTATTACTGATTTATTTATTTATCTCCTTTTTTATATATATTTTTTAAAACCAAAAAATCATTCTATTTAAAGAGACTGGTATAAAACGCATTTGCTCTAATGCTAGATTTGGTCCTGTTTGATATCTGAAACACAAGCTTTGATCAATGTTACTAAAATTTCTTTGTTGGTGGTGGATCGAATTTACCGTGTTCATCAGCATATGTACATTTCTACTTTTGTTGCGAAGCCGAGTCCAGTCTGAGAAGAATACTTTTCTTTTTCAATGGTTAATAAATTCATATCGTATGATTCGTATCTTGGAAGATTGAACCCACTTGATTTTGTTCCTACTTGTGTCGGTGAAGATCTTCCAGATTAAATCATTTACATCTTTCAAAGAACGATACTTCTATTAACTTCTTGAAGCAACCAACTATGGTTGAAGAAGCTTAAAAATCGAACCAATTCAAAATATTGAATGAATTTCGTGTTTGTATTGAGTTTCGTACATTGTTTCAAGTCCTTTAGTCTATAGAAGCCAAAAGTCTCGTTCATATACTGTATCAGATCATTTAATTAGTCGAGTAAACTCAAATGCTTGTTCACTTTTCGGCAATGATGTTATTAGTGGTTGCAATGGATGATCCGCTACTAAATAAGCAAAATACATGTGTGTGTTCAAGGTCTGACTTGAACATAAATGCATCATCGCATGGTTTATGCTCTCGTCTTTTTCTCTTTTCCTAATATTTCTTATGATTTAAATTCGGTAATTGTAATTTTAGTATTAATTTTTTCATCAAATCATACATCTTACAATTACATTAAACTAATTAATAAAAAAAAAAAATTTTAAAATTATACTCAAAATTGTAACAAGGAAAAACTGTAAATAATTAATATGATCATGAGTAGTAAAATGAAAAGAATAATGCAGAGTGAAAATCCAATACAAAAAAAAAGTCAATTAAGTAGGGGTAGGAAAAAATATATCCTCCTTCATGTTATCACCAATGTAACCAAAAAAACTAATCATCCCACCAACTAAACCAATTAAAGCGAAACAAACCAGAGCCCTAAAACCCACCCGCCCCTTCTCTTTCACTTCTCTAACCACCCCCACCACTTCTTCCTCCTTCTCCGCCGTCGTTGCCGGAACCCTAACATCCATCTTCTCCTCCGATGACGCATCTTCAAACAATAGCCACCGCTCAGCGTCTTCTTCTTCCTTTTTCTCTTCCTCTGCTTTACCAACTTCGATCTGACAAGATTCGGCCCACGAGTAAACCGAACCGGTTTCACCGTCGACAACACCATCATTGGTTTCCAAACTCCCCGTTTCCGGTTCAGTCACCGAACCATCATCCTGACCGGAGAATTGGTTGGTTTTGAAAGCCTCCTCGATTTCGTTTAACCTCTTGGCCATGCAAGCAAATTTCAGCCTCTCTTCACTGTCTTCTTCTCCTTCCATATCCGTTGGTCGCGACGCAATCTCAGCCGTTAAAAGGGTCTTAGCGAATAAAACTCGGAGTACGATTTCCCGGTAGAGATTGGCATTGTTATCGTTAAAAGTGAATGCTTCACATAGAGACTCGAGTTTTTCAAGTTTCTTCTCCAAGACTGAGATTGTCTTTGCTTTCTTCGTCATTCTCTTGATCCTCTTAATCCCCGACTAATGTTTTTTTTTACTTCTCTCTTCGTCGGATTTTACAATGTAGAAGTAAGGAAACTTCTAATGTAGTGGGTTGCGAGTTGTGACGGTTACTATAAAAATGTACATGTGCCTTTTCGTGCCCACGAACATGTTAGTACGTTACCTATCAATATGTACGTTCGGTTTTTTTTTTTTCTTTACTCTCTCTAGATTTTCCAATAATTAATAAGAAAAATAAAAATTCAAAAAACAGAAAGCAAATATAAAGATGAGAAAATGGGAATCAATGTAAAAAGGAAAAAAAAAAAAAGACAATATTTCAAGGTTTTAGGATAATTTATAATAACAGAAAGGAAATATGAAAACAATGCGATTGTTTTTCTTTTCTTTTCTTTTGTGTAGGGGTTTTCTACTGAAAACATGAGAAGTATTATAGAACCCGCAAAACGCTATATAGTGCGGTGTTTAAACCGCTTTGCCGAGCGTTTCGTGCACCCACGATTCAACCCTCTTTTCCCTGCTATAGAGTTAGGCCAAGTGGGCCGGCCCGTATAGGCCCTTGACGCACAAAAAGGTATTATAGAACCCAACCCAGGTCCTTATCATAGTTTTAATCAAAGTCTTACTAAAAGCAATAAACCAAAAGGAAGAACCAGAAACCAGAAACTGAATCAGGTAAAATAACCTTTGATTCGATGGGTAGTTGTCCGTATCAACAAACATTCAAGAACGGTCTTCGATGACAATGAATTGTCGAATCCCTCACACGAACCAAACACTAAATATGCTTGTAATATGTAAGAGAACAGTATAAGAAAATACCAAACTAGTTCACTTTCAAAGTAAATAAACAACATATTGTTTTGTTTGTAAAAGGAATAAACAACATACTTTGTTCCTTATTGAATGTCATGTCCCATTTATGTTTCGATTTTCTTGATCCTTCTCATCCGTTTGAAAACTATCAGTTATTTAGGTGGACCATTAGTTACTTTTGGACCATAAAAATAAAAATAATTAGCTGATGCCCAATTATGTAGGTCGGGATTAACTCCTCCTCTGGTCCACTATATATAATTAAGGTGGACCATTAGTTACTTTTGTTTTTTTTTTTAGCTTCTTCACTAATAATTAGTGTCTATGTTGATCGGGTGATAAGGTATGCTGACGTGAATATAAAAACTGATATTAATGTGATCGCTAAGTGGTTCTTGTATATTTGCATGTATAAATTATTCGTTCGTGGTCCATTTTATTTGGAGCAAATATACGTATATTGATCACTCGTACTCGTTCGGACGTGTAATGTTTTATTTTATCAATTTTTTTTTTTGAAACTATGTTTTATTTTATCAATTTTTAATTCCATGATTCAAGTTTTCGTCAGATAAAAAATCGAATTTATTCATATTCCAAAAAAAAAAACAAGTAATCAGCATAAATGTAGTTTGCGATTAGTGTTGGCTTTAGACTTAAGGAAGTTTAGGTTTTAAAAGAACAATAGAAGTGATATAAGTTTTCTCTTTTTTTTTTTACTTCAATTATAAGTGTTCTGAATCAAGAGAATTCGTACGCCATGTAGTACATAATTAAGCAGCTTCTAGTGGGATCCGATTACTTAATGTGATTGATTATAAATTAGTACAATGACCTATCAATTACTCCGTGTGTGTGCATTTAATTTTTTTGTGAATGTCAAGAATGTGGTCCATATCAGAAGACACTAGAAAGTCTATACATATTTTATGCTATTATTAAACAGATTAGTAATCAAATGGAGTGGTCTAAAACCACGATCAAATACTTGAAATCAGAAGCTGTGGTCCTTAATCTCTTAATCATAGATTTCCACAATAGTTATTGTCCTTTATGTTTAACTATAGTACAGTATTATAAACAGAGGGCTGACACTCATTCCAATATACCATGACTAGAATTAAAGTAGTTGATAAAAATTTACCCCACAATGTAATTATTAATGCTTTAATTCATATAAATATGCCTACATGAATTCCACTTGTTTGTTCAGAAGTTAGGTGTTGACATATTTTATAAGAATCCTTTGCCAAATGGCATGACAAATTATTATGAAATTAAATGAACCTATTGGTAAACCATGTTCGCATGGAAAGCTCTAAATATTTTTATTGTACGTTGAAATTTTAGACTAGTCTCTGTTAGTTCGGCTAACATAAATGGATTTTTAACCTCAACTAACATTTTTGTTAACCATTGAATTTGAATTCGCACTACCAGATCTTTTGGGTCCCAAGACCCGATTTCTATCTTTTTCTTTATTTTATTTTCTCTTGTGTGTTAATGTTAAAACAAATTGTTTAGCATATAGAGCTAGATCTGTTATGTAAACTATGTTTCCGATTTGGCTAACCAAACAATTTACTTAATAAGTTAATATATTTCAGATTTATGTGTCATTTTTTTTTTTTGCAAAACCAAGCTAATCTTCTTCTATAATTTCAATTTTATCTAACTACAAAGGATTAATTTTTTCTTTGAGAAATTGATCAAATCAAGATCGATATACATATATACATTCACAATACAGATTACATGTTTACAAATAATTCCCACAAGACCAAATCTTGACCTAAAACTCCGGTCCGAATCTTCCCTCTGACAAAACACAACTTAAAACGCAACTAAAAATGGCGATCAAAGTTGGTTTACACTTCTAGCACATGACCCTGATGGTCCATCGGCGATCTACAAGCTTCTTCCGACGGTCTCGACTCAGCTATCTTAGCCGCTACTTCGGCCATCACAAGCCTCGTCAGCAAAAGTCCGGCCACAAACGCAGCTCCCATCAACATGGTGAAAACCGCCGTCCAGCTACTCCTCGACGATATATAACCCGTTAGCAACGGCCCAACCGCCGCTCCAACGGATCCAGTTCCATCGATTATAGCCGTTACGGTCGCAAGAGCTCTCGAGTTTCCTTTCAAAGAGCTGTGCGTCCCGAGATCGGCTGAAACGGCCGTTGTGATCAAAGCGTAAGGTCCGTTAACCAACATTCCGGTTAAGAACATGAGCGACGCGTTGGTTACTAACGACACGTGACCGTAGCTCCTGTAGAAGAACAAAGCTGGGATTGAGCAGTACATGAAACTCGCAGCTGTAATCGCTCTCGCTCCAATTCTGTCTGAAATGTAACCGGCCATGATTCCTCCGACCACACCTCCTACATCGAACATTGTCGAAAGATTCCCCGCTGTTTCGTCTGATAAATACTCTCCTTCAATCGCTGCAAATCATACAAAAAAATGTAATCAGTTACATGATCCGGACAAGTAGTGTGATTTGTGCAATCTTGTAGTAAAGATATATTTACCTGTGTGGCTAACGTAAAAAGGGAGCCAGTAGAGGAAAGTGTAAGCGACCAATTTAGCAAAGAAGAGACAGAGAGCAAAAGGCGCAACTCCAGGAATCTTCCACGCTTCAATGAAACCAACAGCTCGTTTCTTGTCATCAGTTTCAGAATCTGACGAGCTCAAGAGTAACGGCACATTCACAGAGTCTCCGATTTTCTCATTGGAATCAAGATCCTCGTCTCGCTCTGCTCCAACAATCTCCGGATTCACAGGCAAGAAAGCGAAATTCACCAACCCGATCAACACGATAACCACACCAGGAACCACAAAAGACCATCCCCAACCATATCTCAACATCGCAGCAGCGATCAACGAGCCAGTGATGTTCCCGACAGAAGTGTGTGCGTTCCATATTCCCATGATCAACCCTCTCTTCTTCTTGTTAAACCAGTTTCCTACCACAGCAACCACTGAAGGCCAACCAGAGGATTGAAACAATCCAGCGAGCATTTGCATGATCAAGAAATAGTAAAAGCTATGAACATTCGCCCAATATCCGACCCCGAACAGAGACGTAAACAATCCGGTTCCGATCATTCCAACGGTCAAAAATATCCTAAGATTCATCCTATCTCCCAAATGTCCGGCGAAATACATCCCGAAAGCGTAAACCGCAAGAAACGCAACGTCGATCTCACCGAGCAGAACCGTTCCATCTGGTCCGTTGAAAGGAGCCCAACCACCATCTTGTCCTTGTCCGGATTTAACAGAGGATCGAAACGAAGTGAATCTCAAAAGGAGAGAGTTAATCCCTGTATCTGGAGATTGAGGGTCAAGAGCGCTCTTCACAATGCTTGTTGTTTTTCTTGCGGCGTGATAGCTGGCGTAAGCGAGGAACGTCACGATCAAGACTATGGCTTGATATGCATTGTAAGAGAGCTTTGAACCTTTGATGCGTTCCAAGAATCGTATCCCTACTGGTTTCTTCTCGATCTCTGGCTCAGATTGCATTAGAGAACCCATTGAAAACTGATTTTTTTCCAATTCTCTCTCTTTCTTTGAGGAAAATCCAATGTATTACCTGGAAATAAGATATAAATTATGTGGAGAAAATTAGATTCGGATCTGATGAAAATCTCAAAGAAAAGATTCCATTTTTCATATGGAATGATACTCTGTTTTTCTAGAAAAATCTTCATTAACTCTTGGCGTTAGACAAGGGTTACTTACTCCTGTGGAATCTCTAAAACGTGTCGTAATTAGTGACAGATCATATGATTGTAGTGTCTGTGTCTCTATGAACTCTCAAGAGGAGAGGACTATTTGAAGTGAATTCTCTTCATTTTTTTTTAACATTACTTAATTATTATGCTAAAATTTATCAGATTGCTTTAGCTTATATGAGTTATGACCTCAAAATTGGTATATCTAAGGAATATTCTTTAAACAAAAATCTAAATCCAATTAAAATCTCGTCAGACTTGCAAGTTTATGTGGATAATTTTTTTTTTCAATCATGCACTCCCAAAAACAAACCCATCTTTGAAATATTAAACAGAACATAATCAATTGAGATTCGAATCTAGAAAATGCTAAAAAAAGTCCCTTGGGGACGACGAAGAAAGAGATCTAATGACGAAGACGCACGTATCACGATTTTGAAGAATTCCTTCGTAAATTGTAACAATCCGTGGAATTTTTAATCGGAAGAAAAATAGAAAGAAAACTTCAAACCAAGATTTGTCTCGATTCCAGAAACATTCAAAACTTCACTTCAAAACCGAAGAAACAGGAAAAAAAAAACAGTAAATAAAAAAACGAAAAATAGTCGAAATTACCTTTATCTGTTGGTCAAGCTCAGAAGCAAAAACGCTTCTTCCAAAATGTTCTCAGACGATCTTTCTCTCTCCCTCTCTCTCTCTCTCGGACTTCTTGAGCTTTCTCTCTCTATACAGTGAATATTTGAGATTATAAAATTTGAAGATTGCTTTGAAGATGCAAAGAGACTTGGACACGCTTTGGAGCTTTAAGCAACGGCGACGGGTTTATAGCATTCGAAGCTCCAATAGTCGATCGAATTAAACAATTGTTTTTTATTCCTCAAGATTTATGAATTTACGATCTTACCCTTCTCACTACAAATCATAATTCCTCGGATTTTGGATTTACGATTTTACCCTTCCTAGTTGCGTCTCTAGTTGCCCAAACCACACCAATGAATGGAGGTTATTTCCTGCGTAATATACCTAAAGCCTCCCTACGCACATTATTATATGCTAGATTTTGTTTTCTGTGTGACAAATAATCCTTTTTGTGTTAATTGTGACAAATTAATTTTGCTAGATTCTTATTAGATATTATTTTACATTTATTAGTTTTAGATTTATATATGTATGATCATAACTTTATTTTTATACATACTAATTATAAAGGAAATTATATAAACGTTATTTAAATTTTCATTTTACTACTACAACTTATTTTGTATCAGCTATGTATTAAATTATCTTTGTCATGCTTTTTCCATATTTTATGGAAATTTTGAGAGAGAGAAAATAACAGAATCTTGCCTCCTTTTTCAAGAATAGAACTAAAATTGATAATTTAAAATTTTATTTTATTTTCTAATTTACAAGATTTAAAACTATAAATTGCACTTTTCGTAGTAATATTCTTAATCTTCTATCTTTTATTTTCAATTTTGAAATATTTGGTTTTGTAACCAAAAGTTTAGTTCTTTTCTGACTGTCATCTTACTCGACTTTAGTTTACAAGTTAAAACTCTATTTTTATAAGATGAAAATTATGACCAAAACATGTAGTTTAGTGGTTTGTATTAATGTAGTCATTGTTGCATCATTCAAATCTAAATATAGTAAAATCCGCATGTATAAATTGTTGATAGAAAAATAAAAAAATTGTTGAGACTACTTAGTTCAGTGATCAGAAATTTTGATTGATTTTCTAATATTTCAGGCTCAAGTATACTTCAGATTTAAATAGTCTCCGTCATAATACGATTCAATTTGATGATAAAAACAGGTCTCAGAGTTATGACTACCTCTTATCATGACGTCAGGGAAGTTTGTTTTTTATACGGAAGAACATATCATTGGGGGGGTTTTTAACGCAAATAATATGGTACGAATGTACTATTTATACTATTTATTTATTTTTATAATTGTCTACAATTAAAGAAAGATGCGTGGTCCTCTCCTCGACCTCGGTGACATCTACTATTGTACTCTATTTATTTGTTTTCTTTCTCTGTAAATTAAATTACTATAAAATTGTTTTGGGAACGTAAAAGGCCAACGCACTTAATACTAGTGGTTCGGAAAAAAAACTCCCTTTGAAAATCGACATATTGGTCAGAAGTAAAGTGATTAAACCGGCTGTGAGATCCATTTGAAGTTGATGAACCGTGGTTCAATCGCTGAGGAAGACCCTTTTTAAATATTTTATTTTCACATGTTTCTTGCTCTTTAGATGTCAATGATTTTCAGTATATCCTATTGAAAAGTTGGAATTGTTCAAATTACATGAGTCAGTACGAACTATTTTTCTTTAAGTAAATCATCGATGAACACTACGTTTTTTTTTCTAAATTAAGTGAGAGTATTTTACACATCTCTCATTTTTAATTATAGCCATCGACAGAATCTGACGAAAGAACTCAAGTGATGTGATCGTGTATATCAATGTAGAACGACGAAGAGTAAGTCATGTCACGTTAATTAAGTGATCGTTTTACTCGACCGTTGTTTGGTTTTTTTTTTTTTTTTTTTTTTTTTTGGTTTTTTTTTTNTTTTTTTTTTTTTTTTTTTTGAGGTTTATTGTTTGGTTGTTGAACTCATTGTTCTAGAATTTGATCACACAGATAAATTTCAACTGATATGATACCATGCTAAGATCTTAAGATATTAAAGATTTTAAGGAAAAATAATTATTGTAATACTTATAAAATGATCCAGAAATCACATGTATTGATATAGACGATATGTCACCATTAAAAGTAGCAGATGATTTGTGTAGGAATCTAGCTAAGGGATAATAGTCCAATACACCGACAAAACTAGTAAAATATGAAAGTAAAACATTAACCAGCTAAAAACCTCGTATATAATACTCATATAACTAGAACCATTTAGTTGAATCATGGTGTAAGTAATGCGATAAACGAAGAAAATAATTAAGAACAAAAAAACGTAATTGATTTCAATAATTAAAGATTAAGGGCCTTAATGCAGAGTATAGAGGGAGTATGATCATGACGAAGATAAGGTTCGTCACCGAACATGCCCGCGTTTTCCTCCCTGGTTTATGCCGATACGCAAGTTCTATTACTATATTCAATATTATGGTATTAAAATTATGGCCATAAACCAGTTACGTTTCATTTATGAAACAAGTAATAACGCGCATATGAATACATATTCATACGAAATGTTGTTATGTGCACGGATCAGATTTACTGATAATTTAGACAATGCAAAATGGAAAAACATAATAATGGCCTTTGGACATAAAAAAAAAAAAAAACAAGGGCTTCGACTGTTTACTGATTAGAGTTTTTTTTCTTGTTGATAAAAACTGGTTAGAGTTTTTAAAACTTTATATTGCACCTCATTCAATGTTCTTTGCAAATACGTAAAATCATCAAATACCAGGTGAAGTTTGTAATATATAGAGTTAATCAACAAATATATGTATAGTTTTACAAAGGGATTTTTCAAAAATACCATTTTTACTTTTTTTTAGAAATATATCACAAGTTTTAGAAAATCTTTAAAATACCACAAACTTTTAGGATTAACCTTTCTTAGTCACAGTTTTGGTATATTTGATTTTTGTTTTTAATTAGTATTTTGAAAAACAAAACTACAAGGTTTGAAATTAATAAAAAAATTACTTGTAATAGATTTTCTGGATTTATAAATAGATAATTTGTAAATTTATATCTTAGGTGATGTAGAAGTCCAATATATCCTCGTTTTTTAGATGCAATATTTGAGTTCTTTTACATGTTGAAAGGTTTTAGTTTGGTTTCCGCTTAACAAACAAAAAAGACCAACTAAAGAAAAAAAAATCAACCCTCAGTCTTTCATATAGCTATACCTAAATAACGTAGTTAAACCAAAAAAAAAAAAAAAAAAAAACNAAAAAAAAAAACGCCAACTTCAATGTTGTTAATGCCCACCAAACTGACAGTGGAAAAGATTTATACGTATCTCCTCGGTCCTAGACACATAAAGTATTAATTATCGGTGACAACGACCTAAACATTGACATATAATCACACTAAAATGTTGACAAAAAAAAAAAAATAATAATCACACAAAAATATTAATCATCTATTTACGTTGACCTGGGAGGCAATTACGCACTATCTACGTTGTCATATATTTTATCTGCCTCAACAAGTTAATAGTATGACTTATTGATGATAAAATGTAAAAATAGCGATTTAATATACCTTTTGAACCGTGTTTCGATTCAAATTTAATATTTTTAGTTAAATTTATTATAAGTTTTCCTAGTGATAAAATGTAGCATTGTAGCAATTAATATTTTAATAAAAACACCAACTAAACAACCAGAAAATCATACAAACAAGGAGCCATACTACAAGTCTTCAAAAACTCCATTCATAGTAATCCAATGGTTGAAAAATTCATTATCAGCGAATGATTAGTGTTCGAATTTTCCTACTCCAACTTTAATCATAGTAGTCTATTATGTATGGTTTAAATCAAAAAATACAGATTTTTTTATAATTTTGAAGATTAGTCTAAATTATGATTTAAGATTTTTGGTTATGTGATTAATTTATCAATTTAAATATCATAATGTTTTACAAGTTATTTTAGAATATGGATATGGTGGTTGATTATGATGATGTAATAAGAGCTGCAAAAACGCCATCCGGACACTCATGGGCATGGCAGCCCCACGTGCCACGCCGTTTGGCAACTCTGACGACTACTCAAATTGATATGCAAAAAAGGGTATTTTCGTGAAACTGCAACGAAATTTCAGCGGGGCCCAGTCACAGTTCCTCTGAAAATTTTGAAAACAAGTTAAGGGTATTTACGTAAATTTAACAAGTCAATAACGCGCGCGTTATGGAAGGGATGGCATATTCGCATATACCAAAGGAATTATACTTGACGTGCAGTGGATATCCTCTCAACATGTCGGGACCCACTTAGATGCCACGTCTTTCGTACGGAATCTCATGACGTGGCAAGAGTAGTGGATGCTGTTTCACTGGATCCTTGATGACGTGGCGAACAACTGTCTGAAAATGAATGCTATCCTTGGGTTCGAACCGACGTGGTGTTGATTTGATTATTTAAATTGGTTAGTGTCTTACACTAGACACGAGCTTCCACTTAAAACTAATTACAAATCTTAGTTAGGTCCTATGGTCTAATACAACAATTAATAATCTCTACAGTATTTAAAATATGATAGTTTTTATAACTTTTTTTTTTATGATTACGATAATATTTTATAAAAACTGTCATTTTGTAATATTTTTAATTTGTTTTCAAATTATGTTAAACTTGCGGTGGTATGGTATTCATGGACTAATAATTTTTAAGTTTTATTTTTCAATTTTGACCTGCATTTTTAAGAAAGACGAAGAGATATAGTTTAAAAGTGAGTGTTTATATCATTATACGGATTCTCACTCGTATTATGCATGTTTGATGTTTGTGATTGCAAGTCTTCTTATGAAAATGGATCTTTACTAAAATCATCTCGATAACCAGCTTGTAAAAACATGCAAATGCAAACCTTCGTTATCCATAATACGTTTTATATCTAAAATTAATTAGTCATTGTTCACAAGCTGACTTTTTCTTAAACATAACACAAATTTCTTTCTCTAGGAAAATAAATCTATCGCTTATTTTGTCGTCTCATTCTCTTATTATTCATAATCTTCCTAATAAATCCAAGTGATCCACATATATGGCTGTGACTTCATTATACGTTACTCCTTTGAAAACTTCATGACCACATGAAATATTTCGTCCATTTTAAAGATGTTCATAAGAAACAAAATAGAATAAACGATGCACATCACAAACTTCTACGCGGATTGTGACCAAGACAAATGACTGTATAGAGAAGTCCAGCTCTTATTTGAATACACTTTTTTTATTTCTAGGGCTGATATTTGATAGGACAAAATATTACTATACAATTCTTTTCACCGAAGAACAGAAACCCGATTTAGACCAGTACTTTGTATTTACAAGTGGCACTTAAATTTGCAGTGCCATAAAAATTAAAATTGTGAATTTGACTAATATGACGATGACTGAATTACCATAAGGTCCATAACCAAGTTACGATCTTATTTACATGTCTTCTATTAGTCTGATTTCAATAAGAAAAAAAGGGTAATGGTAAAAAATCGAAGGGATTTTAAAATCTGATGTCTTCCGAAGTGTGTAACCAAAATATACTTATCTTACAAATTTTTAATCAGAGTTAATGTTGGAAAAGTGATACAAATAAGTTCTAGTTTTGATAAATGATTAATTCTTATTAATAATAATAATAATATATAAAATGTTATTTTAG
This sequence comes from Kernera saxatilis, assembly GCA_900406395.1. Taxonomy (NCBI): domain Eukaryota; kingdom Viridiplantae; phylum Streptophyta; class Magnoliopsida; order Brassicales; family Brassicaceae; genus Kernera; species Kernera saxatilis. The sequence continues at coordinate 38,966 of OVAY01000958.1, forward strand.
ATTTTTTTTAATCTTTTTGGGTGAATATTGTTGGTCGACATGGTATGATATAGAACATATACAAGAAGAATATAAACAGCATTAAATAATTTTTTGGTTCAAAAAAAATCATGAAGTAAATGGATTTTTTTGGTATTATATGGGCCAATGTGAACTGATCAATATTTGGAAGACTCTCCCCCATTTCCAAAAACAGACACAAGGAAGACTGAAGGATAAGGAACTATTTACTTTTTGTTGGTTTCATATGAAAAAAAATGATTATTGAGAAAACGAAACCATTATAAATATTTATTTTATCCATCGTCAATTATTTGCCTACCTTGATGCATCCTTTAAGATTAAAAAAAAAATCTTGATGTGTCCTATTAAGGCCTTGATTGTTTGTAATTTTTGAAGTGGTTTTTGGTTTTTGTTTTTTCAAAAATCTATTTTTAGCCAATCAAGATTTTGACAAAAAAGATTTCATACAAAATAGGGAAACTAGTTTATATGTTTTTTAACTAATTTTCAAAGAAAAACCAAAATCTACATTTTTTTAGTTTCTTCTAAAAAAACCATCGACAATCTTTTTTTCATTTTACATTTACTATTTTTGTATATAACAATATCTACAAACATTTATCACATTATTTCTTATTTATCTAAACATATATATATTTTTAATAAGTAATTTTCAATATTATTTATAAAATATTTTA
>OVAY01000959.1:0-39603 GCA_900406395.1 Kernera saxatilis
GAAAGAACTATAATTCATCAAATGCATAGATCAACAATATCAAAATGATATAAAATAAAGTAGCACAGCAAACAAAAAACAAAAAAAACAAGCACAATAAATAACAAAAACAAACAGAAGAGTAGTACATGCTTAAAGATAAATTAAAAATATTTTTTAAATATTTAATTGGTTCAAATTTAGATTTAAATATTAACTATATCTTTAGTCTTAATATATTAATTTATAAAAGAAAATTAAAATATGATTTCTCATATTCTATATCATAAAACTAAAAAAAATTCAGCATAATTCACAAATTGTCATACAAATAAATAATTGGACAATATATCACTAATTCACAAATCGACTCCCTTTGACATTTTGCAACTTCTTTGGCCATGTAAAAAATGGTATATATATAATATGGTGACTCTACCGTCTTAACAATATATACGCTTATGTGACGTTACCATGCATGTTACATGTCCTCGACATCTACAATTAACTTCGAACATTGCTAATAATATATTCATTTAAACGCATGAATCGATATCAAAATGATAATAAATAAAGCAATATGGTAAAGAAAAAGAAATTAAAATAATAATAGTAAAATAACGAAAATAAACAATAAAAATAAATATTTAAAGATAAATTAAATTTATGAGCGTAGCGCGGATCATAGTAATATACATACAAATCAGATCATTGGAGTAGCTCTTTAATAAAGAGTAAACGGCGTTGCGATCGTATAACTAAAAACTATGTCGTCGTCCAGTAATATCTCCCTCCCTCTCTTTCAATTGTTTACTTGATTTGATATGTCTGATTGTTTAGAAAAAAACGTTCCTCGCAGAGCCTCTCACATGCGTCTTCTGGGACGTAGTGGATTTCCCGTTCCTTAAGGGTCTCGCTCCTGATTTGATTTATAAGAATGAAATCAGCTCTTGAGAGTATGGGTTATCCTGGGGCGGTGTCAATCAAGGCTTATGTTGTTGATAAGGGGCAATTCACGGATGAATTGCTCCATGTCTATGAAGAAGTTGGAATCACCATCCATGTCCAACAAGGTGAATTACCCTAATTACTTTTTTTTTTTTTTTTATTACTTGTACGTATATATGTCTCTAATAAGGGATCTAGCTCTACTTCCAGCAGATGCGAGAGTTCGTTGTATGTTAGTGGACATCCTTTTGTGGGCATATGACAATCCTAGGCCCCGTGAAGATACATTAAGTGTGGTCGTAATCTCAAAGCACATTAAAGAAAAATCGTATTTCCTCGATACCCTTGAAGCTCTGGATGGTCTTAATTACAAACTTCTCGTTACACTGCCTGATCTCCCATCCGATCGCTCATTCGAAAATCTACGTGCTGTAAGCTACGATTGGCTTTCCACAATCCTAAACAACCAAAGCCGAACCTTACAATTTGCTGACCATAAGCGGCAGAGCACTACTGTTGCCTTTTCTGATGGACTAGCTGCTTCTGGGACTAGTAAAAAACAAGCCAGAGAGCATACCACATGCGTCTTCTGGGACCTAGTGGATTTCCCGTTTCCTAATGGTCTCCATCCTGATTTGATTTATAAGAATATGAAATCAGTTCTTGAGAAGATGGGTTATGATCTTGGTAAGGTGTCAATCATGGCTTATGTTGCTAAGGAGCAATTCACGGATGAATTGCTTCATGTCTATAAGAAAGCTGGAATCACCATCCTTGTCCAACCAGGTGAATTCCCCTATCATTCTTATTTTTTCTTTCTTGTACTTGTATATATGTCTTTAATAATCTATATATTTCCAGCGGATAAATATGTGAGAGGTCATAGTATGTTAGTGGACATTGTTTCGTGGGCATTGGTAAATCCTGCCACCTATTTTGAACCATCCAATTTGATGGTAATTTCAAAAGGCATGGAAGAAACAAGGTTCTTCCTCAGTGCCCTTGAAGCTTTGAAAGATAGATATTACAATGTTCTCTTAGTACTGCCTTGTGATGATGATCTCTCATCAACAAGTCTACGTGCTGTAAGCTTCGAATGGCTTTGGTCAAGCCTATTCGATGGAGGATGGCCAATGGACCAAAGCAGAAGTACAAGGTGTTGAGCATAAGCGTAAGAGCAGAGAGGAGACTGACGCTTTTTCTTTTGGACTACCTATTGTGCGCTGCATAAATCATGCAAGTAAGATCTATCTCTTCCTTGACATTGCTTGTCTGTCTATATCTGGATTGATTAAATTTCATATGACCTAATCAATTGTATTCATGACCTAATTGTTTATGCGTTCTCGTCTTGTGAAACCTCTCAGGGTCTGATGTAGTCGTCTTCTGGGATGTCCAGGGATGTCCAACCGATCATGATGGCAAACATTATTTGGANTTTATTTGGATATCAAAACCCCCCTTGTCAAGAATCGTTATGTTGGTGAGGTGTCAATCATGGCTTATGTTGATGAGGAGGAAAAGGAAAAGCTCCAATTCCGGCATGTTTTATCGGATGCCATTGTTGGTGTCAGAGGCTTAACCAAAGGGGACAAATATGCAAAAGTTACTAGGATGTTGTTGGACATTCTTTTCTGGGCAATGAACAATGATGATGCACCAGCAAGTTTGATGCTTATCTCAGAAGCCACAAAAGACACCAACACCGACAGTGTTGTTCAAGCTTTGAAAGCCAGAGGTTTCAATCTTATCCGGTCTGATGAGCTCGCTTCAACAAACCAACATACCCCTGACACCTTTGAATTGCTTTGTAAAAGCCTATCAGATAGAGTAAATCTTATTGAGGAAAACGTAATCGTAGAAGCTCGGAAGAGCTGGTCTGATGGACAAGCTTCTTCGCGCATCCGACCATCTGCCTGTAAGATCTGCCTCTTTCCTCGTATTCATGATCTAATTGTTTATGCGTTTCTTGTTTTGTGAAACCTTTCAGCGTATGAGATGGGCCTGTTCTGGAACGTCAAGGATTGCCCGGCCAATCCTTATTTGATTTATGACAGATTCGTATCAACTGTTGAGAAGAAGGGTTATCGTGAACCGCTAATCATGGCTTATGCTGATAAGAAAAACTTCACAGATGAAATGTTGCAAGTCTATGTGGAATCCGGATTGGCAATCAACTTTGAACCTGAAGGTGGGTTCCTCTTCTCTTTTCTCGTTTTTTACTTGTATATGTTTGTAATCTAGATCTCCGTTGAAACCAGGGGATGAAGATGCGAAAGTTACTAGGATGTCAATGGACATGCTTTTCTTGGCAAGGATGAACAAGGGTCGTACATCAAATTTGATCGTTATCTCAGAACCGTTGAACGACGCCATGTTTAAGCGTGTTGGTCAAGGTTTGGGAGCCAGAAATGTCACTGTTCAGTTAGCACAGCTTGATTATATGATCGCATTCGGAAGCCCAATATGGTCTGCTAAAACCCTATTAGATGAAGAATACTGTTGCTGTCCGATGATGTTTAGACCTCACCGCCACTAAAGTAGCGCTGCTTTATTATGATGATCCTCTCCTTTTTTGTGTGTATGAAAAAAAACATGCATTGACGTTTCAAATGATCCTTTTTGTTAAACTCTGTTTTGGTTTCAAATGATTTGATGTTATCCCTGCTTTTATCAAAGTCTTTTGAAAAACTAGATTCCGGTTAAAAGAGTGTAGAGATTGTGAGAAACGTAAGCTAAAAATCCGGATTTTGATTATAATTAAAGTGACATAACGAGAGGATAATCTTAAGTTGAAGTAAAACTCACAGAAATTTGGGGTTTAGATCTCAACACTTTGATTCTCCCTCCTTTACCATCAGATCATCTTTGCTTGGAATCAAACCTCCGAGGCTCCGACTGATGGAGGTTTTACCAAAAGATTGAATGATTATATTTTATCAGAATCTGAAAACGTCAAAAGAGCAATAACAAATATTTATCCCACAATTTAAGCGCTGTGAGCTCCTTGGTAAGAGCCATAGTTCACTGGGAACACATTCCTGTCTTGCAAACAATCGAAAACTGAAATGGTCCTTTCTTTTATGTCACCCCCCCAAGATCACACACGAACAAGAAGCAGATGATGTGTACAATTGTATGTATATCTATATGACTACACCAAGTCATCAACAACACTTATGTGCGATGAAGAACAAAAGAGATGTATGCAAGTTATATGTAGTAGACTAACCGAATAAGAATTCCCTTCAAACTTCCAATCCAGAGGATAGTGATGCTAGTTCAAACAATCATCAAAAACAACTTCCAGTGTTACTGGACAACAAAAAATTGGAAAGCTTTTTAGCATCCATCATTGGTATTTTGATTTGGAGATATGATGATATTTACATTAATGTTGATTAGAGTGTTCATTATGATGGCTCATCAATGAAGGCCATTGGTAGTTGTAAGTGGTAAAATTGAATTTGATTCTCTTATACAACTCTTCCATTTTGTTCATCTTCTTCCATCATCGGTATAGTCTTCTTCCTCGATCAGTCTCTTCACGACATCACTTTTCTGCTTCTTCATCTATTCACCACTTGTAAAGAGAGTTTTAACTCAACTCAAGCTCTTACTTAGTAGCCTTGGCACGGCACACAGCTCACGTCTGTGATCACAAAAACCATATCCACATCCGTAGGTATATACAACATTTAAAATTGTAAGGAGATGATTGAACCCAAAACCAGGAAGTCGAAAGCCTCATTACCTGTAGCCATTGGCCTATATATAATATTCTACATCAAATGTACGTATGACGCCTAAATATTTAGTTGGTATGAGTCTTATTATTAAACTTTATATTGCTTCACTATAGCTTTAGCCAAAGACCAGATCTAATAACAATATCAAACTGAAAAATATTTAGTGTGTTCATATTCTTCTTTCTTTCTCATTTCTCTGTCTCTACTTGTCATGTCTTGCATTCAACCCGGACTTCATATCCCCTTGTAAAACAAACACAAACTTATATAGATTCTGAGGTTTTACAAGGATTGAAGAATTATATCGTCGATGTCTTAACTCCCTACATATATAAGTGCCAACATGTTTAATGGTTTTTGTTTCTGAAATTTAATAGTGTATGTAAGTAATATATACAACAACCATAAGAAATATTATATGCGTTTGTTATAAACTTAATAAAATTTACATAAGTATGAACCATATATTTCTTGGAAGCTGAAACCTTTTAATGCATAATGACTAAGAGTCTAAGACTACGGTAACTTACGATATAGTGCAGGAAGAGGGGTGAGAAAATACAGAGACTACTGGTCCAAAAACTCAACCCCACTGAATAAACCCAGACGTGACTTGTTTGAATATAAACCCATCTTTCTATTTTTGGCAACGAGGTCCCCTTCCCATTACGTCTTGACGTGGACCCTGTCCGTCTATTTTTAGCAGCTTAATCCGACGGTTCTTATTCCTTCTTCGATCCTCCACGACATCGTCTTAGAGCCGTCCGATTCAATCTCACACCAATGGACCACATCAACAGTACTTGGCAACTTAGCTGTCGTGTAGGATTTCACGTGGCATTTATTTGTTCTAGTTTGTAGTGCAAATTGCAACTTGATGAGGTCCCCAACGATCACCGTCTCTCTTTAGTCTTTAGCATCGAGATTCTTCTTTCTTTCCTACGTGTAATTGCATTTTTGATTTGAGAGCTCATTACAACCGTTGGATCTATCCTTTGGTGGGTCTTGTGTGTGTGCTTCAGGGCATAAGATCCCAAAGCGAAAAAAAGAGTATTTCCAAGTGCTTCTTTCTTTTCTTTTTAACCTTTTTTTCTATGCTTTAGCCGTATAAATTTTATTCGGCGATAGCCACTTTTACGAATTTTATATCTTACAAGATCTCGCGTCTTATCATCAAACTAGAGTTTGCCTTACAGAGATTTTTATTTTGTTGGATAAATTAGTCATGGAGAGACTTCAAGAATGTCTTTTATTTTCTTGAAATGTTTAAAACCTAAAATAGTACCATTGTTGGTCTCATACCTTGTAGATCCACCACATATAATATCAATGAGGAATATTTGAAATTTTTGGAGTACTTAAAAAACAAAACAAAACAAGGAAATAGTACAATAAGAGAATGATAAATAGAAGATCATTGGTCATGACATCAATAAAAAAAATAGTTGAATGTACTTTAGTTTCTCTTTTGGTTTAATGCACATCATCCTCTATCAGTTGTCGTCATCTTACATTGAACCATACGACCAGATCTGATAAGAAGTGAATAATTGTACTTACCATCCTTTTCTTCTCATACCGGCCCTATTCTAACTAATTTGTATTGCAAGTTAACCAGCAGTTTTTTATATATATTTTTTCTTATAAATTAAAGAAAATTCATAATATATCTCGAGTCGTAATTAGGGACAATAGAAGGCATGCAAATTTGCTTGAAATGCTTCTACGATCAAATGTTAACAGAGATTCAATTTGCAAATCAAAGCAAATAAGCTTATATATAACCAAACAGAATAATAATGCTATGTTTAGTTTTTCTAATTGAATCATACCTTTGTGTCCATCACCTACTTACCGGTCAAAATAAAGCAATTACGTTTGCAACCAAAAAGCACTAAGAGTTTTGGTCAGACACGATCTCTTACATCGGACGAACCCTAAGATAACCAAAATATACTATAACTTATATTCTAAACTCTGTTTATTTTATCCATTTATGTTTTCTTCATATTTTTGGTGTGTCTCAGACTCTCATACCAAACTGAATTGATCAACAATAACATGTTTTTGTTTTATAAACTAGAATAATAAACGGTTACAGATTTTTGTAGACCCTTATTAAATGTTTACACAAGTAATTCAATTTCACTAACAAGAATATATATATATCACTAGTAGATATTGTATTACTACAACATAAATGAATCACAAAAAGGGTGTTTAATTAACTTTACATTTTACACCAATCACAAGGCTAGTTCCGTAAGTTGAGAAAATCGTACGAGGCTTCACCTAGTTAAGGTTAGGTCACATGATTCCCTGAACTCGATTGGAAAAGTAAAAAGAAAAAAGAAGTAATTCTAAAAAATTTAAAATTAAAAAATTCAGGTGGATTTATCGGACCCTACCATCCAGATATCGACACGTGTCCAAACTCATTCATTGCCCTACTCTTTTCTGTTTAGGGTTGCCATCACTCATCATCCCACGCACCATCTCTCCTCTCATCATCGCTTCTCCACCGTCGATTTAATCTCTCATTTTCAACAATACTCTTACCAAGCATCCGATTAAATATCTCTGTCTCTCTCAACATATTAATTAAAACCGTAATTTAATGGTTTTAAATGTTAGGGTTTTATTCAAGAATTCCAATTAATCCCCCATATATAACTCGTGATCAAAGTAAAATAAAAAAAAGCATACAACTTTCTTTAACTGGGCCAAAATCACATATCTCTAAACTAAGAATGAAACTGAAACCACTAGTAGTGGAACTCTTTCTCTCCTTTACTAATTATGTATAAACAAAAAAAAAGTCCCAAATTTCTAGGTTTGAAAATATCCAAGCATCGAGAGAGTAATTAACAATTTATGTTTTGCAATATTTGCATAAATCCTAAGAGGTCATTGTAGTACACAATAATTAGGGGTATATAGTTGAGTCTGAGAGTGTATATAGAAAGAGAATATATATGAAAGATATCAAATAATGAAGCTGACATGTTAATGTACTTGAGAGAAGTGTTGTGAGATTGTACAAATTAATGTATATATGTATGTATGTACACATTAAAAAGCTGAGGAAAAAAAAAGAAAAGAAAAAAGGAGAGAGAGGCTCATATATATATAGAATTGCAAGAGGGGAGAGAGAGAGAGAAGAGTTAGAAGATTAGAATTGGGAAAAAAAGATGGGAAGAGGGAGAGTAGAGTTGAAGAGGATAGAGAACAAGATCAATAGGCAAGTGACGTTTGCAAAGAGAAGGAATGGTCTTTTGAAGAAAGCATACGAGCTTTCCGTTCTTTGCGATGCAGAGGTTGCTCTCATCATCTTCTCAAATAGAGGCAAACTGTACGAGTTTTGCAGTAGTTCGAGGTATATCTATCTATCTATTACTTTTTTATCTATCTATCTATATTGACTTGATTTGATTTTTTTTAAAGAAACAAAAAACAAAAGAAACATATATATGTTTTGTTGTATGGGTCTCTCTGATGTGTTGTGTCGTACGTGTTCTATCATCATCCTTTAAAAGAAAGCAAAGAGGAATTAGTTTTTTTGGGGGAATACCCATTTCTGATCATTTTAAAACATGTTTTTGAGTTTTCTGATGATTTCCATTTTTGTTTTGATTTCCTCATCTCTTGTCTTTCTCTTTTCTTTTTCTTTCTCTTACATCAATGTTTTGTTGCAGGATCCTAGCTATCTTAGCTTATTTGTTTGTCTTTTCTTTGAATTTTGTGCTTAATTTAATTGATATCCTTGAGTTTTTGATTATATGTTTCTCAGAAGAAGCATCGATCTGATATGAAATTAGGGTTAGTTTCTCTGGTAGTTTAATTAATTTAGTTAATGAGAGTTTCTCTTGAATAATTTCTTCACAGCTAATAGTTTCGACCTTTTGATCCAAGGTCGTCCAATCGGATCAAATCACTCAATTTTGCAGTCGAAATCAGTTGTTTCTTGAGATTGAAACTAGCTAGGGCTTATTGGCTACACACTTTAGTAACCCTTAGGGCTTCCAATTTTGGTTTGAATTGACTCCAATGTCAAATTCAACTAATATCCATTGGATCTTTACTTTGGATTCATCCTTCTTTCTGGGTTTCTAGATCTCCTCTAAAAGACTCCAAGATCTTATTGTAAACCCTAGGAAACATTGAAAAAACCCCCAAATTTGTTTGTTCTTTCATTGATTTGATTTGAGATTTTGTGGTTGTGATGCAGCATGCTTCGGACACTGGAGAGGTATCAAAAGTGTAACTATGGAGCACCAGAACCCAATGTGCCTTCAAGAGAGGCCTTAGCAGTTGTACCCCTTCTCTTCCTTCTATAACCTTAATTAATTTACTCTTATTTCTTTGGCTTAATAATTATATATGCATATTATAATGCTTTAATTTGAATCCAATAATGTTGATTAATTTGTCACATACAGGAACTTAGTAGCCAGCAGGAGTATCTCAAGCTTAAGGAGCGCTACGACGCCTTACAGAGAACCCAAAGGTAACCAATTAAACAAGTACTCCTTAATTATGCTAACGCCTAAAGAGTGTTTTTAATTTACAGAATTTTGATGACATTTTTTCTTTCTTTCTTGAAATAGAAATCTATTGGGAGAAGATCTTGGACCTCTTAGTACAAAGGAGCTTGAGTCACTTGAGAGACAGCTTGATTCTTCCTTGAAGCAGATCAGAGCTCTCCGGGTATACTAATTATTCAATTTCTCATATATACACTAATGAGTTCCTTATTAATTAAGATGCAATATATCAAATTTGCAGACACAGTTCATGCTCGACCAGCTCAACGATCTTCAGAGTAAGGTAAACAAAACGAATTTGAGTGATATGAAGCAAATGACATACATATATATATACACTGCTTGATACTCACTCTCCTCAAACTCAAACATTTGGGGCAGGAACGCTTGCTGACTGAGACAAATAAAACTCTCAGGCTAAGGGTAATTAAAATTACGTTTTCATCATTCACAATAATGCATAAAGAAATGCATCGGTTTGGGTTACTATTTAAGTATAAATTAATCAAGTAACAAGTGAGTCCGTACGTGGCAGTTAGCTGATGGGTATCAGATGCCACTCCAACTCAACCCTAACCCAGAAGATGTTGAATACGCTCGTCATCATCATCATCAACAACAACACTCTCAAGCTTTCTTCCAGCCTTTGGAATGCGAACCCATTCTTCAAATCGGGTAACTAACTAACTAACTAACTTTTGTGTACTTAAACCAGTTTTGATCTCTTCTTTTTGTGTTGTATATATATAAGATTGATCAAACATCATTTCTTAACGATATATATATGGAGCAGGTATCAGGGGCAGCAAGACGGAATGGGAGCAGGACCAAGTGTGAATAATTACATGTTGGGTTGGTTACCTTATGACACCACCTCTATTTGAATCTTTCTTCATTTTTGTTTTCTTGACATTTCAAAGCTTTGCTCCCTCCACTCTTTTAGGCTACATGATGATTACCTCTCTCGTATTTCTGTCTTGTGTGCATGTGTGTGTGTGTAATGTTTATGCCCTTCTATAATTCAATAATTTTTTCCACAATTTTGGTCCCCATATTTGGGAATTACTCCTACACTGTTACGAAAACAAGTCTTTTAATTATACTTCCACCTCCAAAATCTTTCTACGTAGTTGTTTTCTTTGGTCTCGGGATGGGACCGTCTTTAGGATTTTCAATCACATACACAAAGGCTTCGACTCTATTTAGAGACTCTAGTTTTTATGCAAACCAATTAATTAACAAAGGAGAACAACTTGTGATCTGATTGTTGAGGAGCAACCCACTGCTTTTTTTTTGAGGCCCACCTAATATCCTTCTGGGCTATTTGTATACTTCGTATAGGGCCTATAGATGACTCACTAAACCGAACTCAGCTAAACCAAAACCAGAACAAGAAAAATAACAAACTGATTATTGTTAAAAGTTAATAACAACTAAATACTTCACTCCTATCCTTTCACAAATTATTTTTTCTTTTTCCAACCCAAGGAGCTGGATTGAACAGACTGTTTAAAAGTGCAGCCATTTTCCTAAAACCAATTAGGAACTTTTTTTGTTCTGTTCATGGTAACTTATTTGATTCCAAAACTCATACAGGTCAAATAACCAAAAAAATATATAAAAAAAAAGAAAAAGCAGAGAAGAAAACGACTTCTCTGGTATGATTGGAACAAATTTATTATAGAGAGATAAAAAAGAGAGGTTAGATAAGAATGTGGTAGAAGATAAGGCCCCTACACGTCATTAAAGGGACCCACATCACCCCCAAATTGTCTCCCACCTCCATTCTTCTTCTGAACCTGTCCTCTCCATACTCGCCTCCCCCCCATCGCGTGTTCACACGCGCCTTCTTTGTTTTTATTATTGCTTTTTTTTTCTTTTCCTCGTTATCCAAACACGATCCTCTGCTTTTCATTAGATTTTACATTTACATAAAACAAAAACAAAAAAAAAAAGTCTTTGCAGAGAAGTTTCAATTCCGCGTCTGCGTTTCTTTGTCTGTAAGGGATAATCATTCATCGTCGTCTCATTACACCTCACTTGGCAAATCGCCATTAAACCTCGGTTTTCGCGAAGTTATCGTCTTCCTCGAGGGATTTTCCGAGAAAATCTTGGAATTTTTTTTTTACTGGGATTCTGTGATGATGAGAAGAAGGCAGCGAGATCAAGAGTCTAGGGTTTTCTACGATCTATCGGCTCTGGTTTTGAGCCTCCTCCGTTCTCCACCCATGCCGATTTCTTTTCCCGATCAATTCCCTGATTCCCCTAATCCTCCGGTGAGGATTCGGCCTCCCATGGCTCATATATCTCCGTCGGGCTTCGCGTCACTGCTTCTCGGCATATCCGTTGCTCTTATGCTCTGTGGATCTGTGACTTTCTTCATCGGCTTCCTCTTGATGCCTTGGGTTCTTGCTCTCATCATGGTTTTCTACGTCGCCGGGATCGTCTCCGCCATCTCCATGGCCGGGAGGTCAATCCTCTGTTACGTCTTGGCGCCACCTTCTTCCTCCGGTAAGGAGATTCCTGGTAATTCCTTCGAAACCATTCCACTGGATCTTGTGAGAAATATGGGCTATCTAAGCTTTAGGATCCACGTAACGTGACGATGGCTTTTCTTGAAAAAGCAACAAAGCAAAATCTGGATTGTCTTTTGTGCCATCATTCATTTTTTAACCTGACTTTTCATCATTTCTTGTGGTTGACTTCTCCTTCTGAAACTAAAGCAATGTTAGATCGGAATGTTTCAAACTTTCAAAGCAGATTACTTGTTTGCAATGAAATCAAGTGGTTTTATTTTTAAATGTTTGTTTTGTTTTATCATTGGCAGAGTGGAAGCTTTTGTGAAATGAGGAACAACTCTGGAGCTATATCTTCCGGAAGCAGAGGGAGCAGGACAACAAAAAAAGATGGATTAAATTATAACACAGATCCAATAGAGATTTCTTTCCTATCTTCTTTATCTGTTTTTTGGGGGAAAATCATGTGGATATTTGGGAGTTTTTTATTTTTTACTTTTACTTTCAAAAAGATTTCCTATATTACTGTTAGAGATAGAGAAGCAGCCTTCTGATTTGTGCTTTCATGGATGGGTTATGTAACATGATTTCTTAAAAAGCATACAAAGATTTTAGGATTTCGACTTCAGTTGTTTTCGATTCTCTTTCTTTTCCGATAAGCAGTGAAACATGGTTTTAGTGGTTCTCAAACATGTGTCAGGTCCAGATCATATATATTCTTCGGAGCTCAACCCGAACAAGGCTATCTTTCTTCGTTAGAGATCTCCTCCTCCTCTTGAGCTTAACTTTTTTTGGCAAGGATTTGTTGAAACAAAAAGCATTTCAATATAAAAGCTAGTAGCTCATCTTCTTCGTCTATAAACTTGTGATTTATTGTCTTTAACTTAAAAGATTAAAACTCTACATTATCATTTAACGTGTTAGTTATTAACCGAATTTTATGATGTTCAACCATAACGAAAACCGAATTTTAACCGAATCAAATCGAAATTATCTTGGTCAACTGTAATTATACATTATTTTTATTAGTATCAGATTAACAAAACCAAACCAAACCTAAGCTAAACACATACAAACCAAAAAATCGAATTGCCCATCTCAATTTGTATTTTCTGGGATAAAAGAAGAAAAATGGTGGAGGTGTCGTGAGCTATTCAAGAAGCGGTCAATATGTTACGTGTCCATCCAGGACTGACCTACGTTCAATACAGACAAAGAAACTACCTAAAAAAAAAGAGAAGTACAAGCAACAAACATCTTTCGTTCTTTTTCAAAAAAAAAAAAAAAACAAACATCTTTCGAGAGAGCGGCGAAGAAGAAAGGTTTCTGAATGGAGTCGAGTGAGGATGTGGAGGTTCTCAGCAGAGCCATCGAGAAGCTTCTGGATGAGAAGAGGAAGAGAGAAGCTGCTGGTGACGCCTTCATCGAAGACGACGACGATCAGCTTTTGCTCTCTAGGCTCATCTCTCAGGTACCTTTCTTTCCCATCCTTAAAATTTATTAATCTGATCTGAATCTACCAATCAATTTTTCTGGGTACAAGATTGAATATGATGATGTTTCAATCATTCACTTTGCCAAAAACTAATGATGAGTGCTTTGATTTGGTGAAATCTACTTCGCCTGATCGGCTTATGAATCGAACAGATACAAGCTGTTTTGTCGTTTGTTCTAGCTTGTCAATTATCACAATTTTGTTCACAACGAAGCTCCAATTCGTTGTGATGTTAGATCATTATAAGTAGATGAACAGGATTCTTTTTGTCAGTGTTTCCTTATTCTTATTTGAACAACTTGGGTCTTGGTGATGTTACATTGAGCTTATCTTCTCAAATTATTGTGCTAAGCAAAAGCCATTCTCATAAAGTAACGTTTGTGTTTTGACAAGTTGATGTTTGATGTCCACAACATTCTCTGTATTGGCATGTCTTGATGACCTATTCCCATTTCAGGGCTGATGCCAATTTTTGTTTATAACTCAGTTGGAATCACCAAACCCGTTCCAAAAAACAGTTGGGACAACCAAAGAAGAAGAAGAAGAAGAAGAAGACGAATCATCGCCAGATTCTTCACCATCCAAAGGAAAACATGAGGGCCAGAGTCGGTTGGAAGAGAATATAGAAGAAATAGCTAAAGACATCAAGAATGTGAAGAGGCAGAACAAAATAACCCATGTACTGCTCTCGGCTTTGATCATCCTGACATTGACTTGGCAGCTCTCTGAATACTCAATGATTTACATGATGAAAGAGAGATTAAGCCACCCAATCAGATCCATCGGAGATATGTTTTCTGGGATGTTCAAAGGTAAGATCCGTCCAATCAAGAACAAACTTCCTGGGACTTCCACTTCCAAGGAGCAAAACAACCTTGACAATGGGAATGGAACAAACTCTGGAGTTCATATCCAAGTGCCCGAGCTGTTGCGAGAATTCGGTTTCGAGGACGATGAAGAATGATGGCTTTCTTTTTTTTATGACAGTTTTATAATACAATTGCGATTTGGAAACAGAGGGCACCCTCAATATTTCTTACTTTCAGTAAAGGTAGTGAACTTTTTATACCATCAACATGGAATTGTTTTCACAAACTTTACCATATGAAAAAGGGTTCCAAAGGAGAACCATATTTCAATTAAACCTTTTGTCTTATCCTTAATCATGGATTAATGCCCGAAAACAAACGGAGTCATCTCAACCCAAGCAACAAAGAGCTCCATTGATTAATAAAATAAAAACAGACAGCAAACCACCTGAAACAAGCTTCAGATTCCAAATCTAAAACCAAAATGAATAACCCCAAACTTTCATCAGTCTCTTCTGGCTTGTAATAATGGTTCAAATACCCCTGCCACCACATTCCTCAGGCATAGTTCAACCTGAATATGTCATTGAACACGTAGTAGGTTCCCTGATTCGATATCAAATGGAACATCTGTGTGCACACAAAAGATAGTGTGTCAGGATATTATTATGAACCAACCAGGCAAAATCTAAACAGCACGAGACCCATGAGATTTATGATATGAGGGCAAGCACTATTATCAAGTTCGGGATTCGCAACCAAGATGGCTCATTAAGAGTAGGTCAAGCTGACATGAATTCATCCCACTTGGCTTGATGCATATCTACCATTTACATTCCACTAGTTTGATGTTCACACAAAAATGATAACACAGACACTGGTGGTAACTTGCAATGAAGAACAAAGACTCAAATAATGCAAACATGTTATTTGACTTCCTATGGGACAAATCTAGTAAAGAGTCTTCAACATTAAAAAGACATATAAGTCTAATAGCAGATGATTCATCACCACAACTACAAGGAACACAGAAATAAACACGATCCATAATAGGATTGAGACAAATTAATCGAATGCGGCAAAACTACGACTACAAGAGCACATAATAAGCATAGCTGACAAAACCTAGAAGAAGGATGGAAATGCCGTTTTTCCTAGCAAACCAATGTAGCATTTACGAAGCAGAAGGAGAGAGACTCCACAAGACAAAATCTAAATGCCAGATTTAGATTACATCTAAGCAATCAATGAGGTAAAAACCTCTTTACCTCCAACCTATCCATGGATCTATCACTAAATGCATCAGGGAAGGTCTGAAAATTCGAGACAATTCCAGATCGTTCAAGCTTCTAGTGACCTAATAGCATACCAATCTATAACAAATCACGAAAAAACCCTAGAGACCCTGTCGTGACATGATCGACAACGAGGAAGACGGGAAGACACTCGAAATTGAAGTGATGTAAATCGAGGGAATGAGATTTGGAAAAACCTGGCTGAACTTGAGAGCGTGCTGTTCGCCAGCGAGCTGAAGATTGCCGGAGACAAAGACGAGCATGCCGCCGGCGGGACCAGAGGGCTGGCAATCGACGGTGGTAATGTTGTGCTTGCACTGCTGGAAAGGAAGGCTGGTGAGCTTGGCGACAATGTTCTGAGAGCCCTGGATCTTCTGGCCTTCGAAGGTCAACATGGATCCTTCCTGGTACAGAGAAACCAACCCTGCACGATTTGCATCGAAGGTGGAGTAGTAGTGCTCGACGAAAGCCTTGGCAACTGCGTCTGGATCCATCTCTATCGTCTTCCTTTGATCCTTCTCTCTCTTGACTCGTGCTTATCTCTATCGTCTTCCTTTGATCCTTCTCTCTCTTGACTCGTGCTTTCAAGTTTCAAGGGTAGAGAGAGAGAGATAAAACTGAACAAAAATACCAATAGATTTTTTTTTTTTTTTTGTGTGCAAAAAATACCAATAGATCAAGACAACAGATATTCCCTCAAAAGTCTCTGACGAGGATACTATTAAATGGGCCTTTAACCTTATAATATTTGGGCCCATTAATATTTGGGCTCATTAATATTTGGACACCAAAGCACGTGGATTGTAGATGAGTTCCATAGTATAGTATTGTGTGAATGATTTAGGATAAATAGAACAATGCAGCTTCTTCGTTGATAAATTACTTATACATACTTCTTGTGATATAACGTTAAAGATCACAAACTAATTTATCTATTTTGTTGGTTTACTATGTCATCGAATGTACAATGTGGGATGATTACCAAAAAAAACAATATATATTACGGGGTTTTGCTCATTCATGAGTTGAAAATTTTATTCTTCGGTCTGAAATCACAAGTCGGTCCATGGGAAACTTATATTTAGGTGTTAAAACACAAGTAAATTCATGTTAATTACAACAAAAATCATTTTTTTTTTGTTGGTTTTAATTACAACATAAATCTTGGAAACCAAATTAAATACGGAGTTTGACTTTTAAACACGTCCGCGAGATTTTCAGATTGACCTTCGTCCGAGTTTTGTCCACATGACCGGCCATGAGGCTTTCTCAAGCATTTCAAAGCCCAATATTAGAGATCCAATCATCAATCGCCACGTGGATCTCAGACGTCTTATTATCCAATCATAGAATGGCTGTGACGAGACGACGTACGCGTTGAGTTGCATTAGCGATCCCATATAAGTTTGTGAAAGTTGAAAACGGATTTTGAAACGCTAAAGACAAGGAGAGGTTTCTTTCTTCGGCTCGCGATCGTCAATTCGATTCCCTGTTTCCATCAATCGTTTCTTCTCCGGCGTAATCATGGTATGTAGCTGCGATCTCGATCTTTTCCCTTTAACCCTTCTTATGGTTTGTTTTATCGATTGGATCGTGGGGATTCATGTTTTTATTGGCTAAAATTATGCTTTGCACCTCTGATCTGATTCAGTATGCGTGGAATTTTATTTGAGGATTTGATCGTCTCATGAGCTATGTATCAAGGATTTACTCTGTGTTTGAAACATGAATCATGGGGAATTTCGCATCATGCCAAAATTTCTCCCTCAATTGATAAAACTGAATCATGACAAACGTGGATCTGGTTTCGAAATTTGAGTCGGATTAGCTGAAATCTTATCTGCATTATGTGTATTTCGCTTGGTGTTAGATGCATGGCATTGCCCTATTTCTCTTTTAATTTGCATTAATACATGAATCGTGCCAATTGGTGCCGAAATTCGATGTTTGATTGAGTGTAAATGAAGAGATTCTGATTCGAATAACCATTACTATTAATGATTATTGACTGCGTTGATATGATCATTATTGCAGACAACCTCAAAACGACTCGCAGACAGGAAGATTGAGAAGTTTGACAAGAACATCACAAAAAGAGGGTTTGTTCCTGAGACCACCACGAAGAAGGGCAAGGATTACCCGGTTGGACCCATCCTACTCGGCTTCTTTGTCTTCGTTGTCATTGGATCATGTGAGTTCCACTTCTAATCTATGTTGAGGGCACCAAATAGCTTCTTTTGATTACATTTCGTGCTTCTTGATTATTTGTCGGAAGCATCCAAATTTGGACATTGGTTTTCAGATTGGTGTTGGTTCTACGTTTTCTTCTGTGTGCCTAGTACTTCCACTTTAATATAACACCATGATCTTGAATCTGAATCATTTGGGTATAAATTTATTAACTTTCTATATGCTTTGTTACAGCTCTCTTCCAGATCATCAGGACCGCAACTAGCGGAGGCATGGCATAAACCAAATGGCGTTCAAGCTAGAAGAAGCAATTTTCAAAATGAATCTCTCTTCTTCTGACTTGTCTCTTTCTCCCTTATACTCTAGAATGCGACGACTTTCTGTTGACTACATCATGTTATGAAGAATTTTGAGTCTTTTCTAAAAATATCCAACCTTTAATTTTTGTCTCGAAGTTGGTTGCTGCTTTTGTATTCTTATTGACTTGTCTCAACTTTCTTCGCCATATGTGATACCAAATACAAGTATACAACTATGGTTAAACTATTTCCCGCGGATTTAGTGAACCGTATTGGACCGGTTTATATGACTCAGCCAAAGAATTCGGTGAACTAAAGACCAAGGGTTGATCGACGATCGAAGAGACTTGTGGTGATGAACTGGATCCGAAAGGCTAAAGGGCTACACGCCAAGAATTCAAATGTGATGGGATGGATTTGGTAAGGAGACACCATTCGGTTGGTTGTTGAACTGCGATACAGTTTCACACAAAGAAATTTAATTTTTGACTCCAATCCACAAAAGTTGTCGTGAACAACTCTAGTCCAATAGTCAAGAGAAGAAAGAATGCTTTTAAAACGAAATTTCTTGTTCAATATCCAAAGGTAAATGAAACAAATGGTGGTCAATAGTTTATATAGGACTCTTGCTTTTGAAAGGAATAGAAATTGAAACATAATGCACGATCAAACTAAAGAGAGAGTAAAACTACTAAGGAAAAATTAAGTAGTAACTAGTAAGAGCTCTTTTGATCGTTGAATGGAAGGTTGAGTCTTCATTCTTTACTTGGTGGCTAATATGGAGATTTGTTCATTTATAAAGAATCTCCATGAACTTTTACAGTCAAGGGGGGTAAGGACTGGTAAATTTTTTTTTAGTTTATTTTATCTTTCACTTTTAATTTGAACATATTTATTAAAGTGTGAGTGACCAAATAATCTCAAAAGTTTATTTTTTTCTAACTTTTTCTAATTTTATTATACCAGTTTTACTTTAAGTATTATAATATTTTTTTATCTCTAACAATGAATTTTATGACCATATTTTATCCTACCGTCATTTTGTACTATGATTTCCTATCGTATTTAATTATGTTGTAATCTCTTAGCGGTATTCTTTACTATTTTGTTTTACCGCTTTATATCAATTGGACCGTATATATGTAAAAATAGTTGGAGAAAAGGAAAACACTAAGAGGTTATCATGAGTTATATCATCATTTCTCTTTAATATATTGGTAATTGCTATGTTAAATGGAAGTGACATGATTGACCAAAGCATATTGATGGGATGACAAAAATGAACCCCCACGCTTTACGACTACTTTACATTCTCTGTGGAATGATTTTGAAAACTTAATTATTACACCA
Organism: Kernera saxatilis; assembly: GCA_900406395.1. Taxonomy (NCBI): domain Eukaryota; kingdom Viridiplantae; phylum Streptophyta; class Magnoliopsida; order Brassicales; family Brassicaceae; genus Kernera; species Kernera saxatilis. The sequence goes on from OVAY01000959.1 coordinate 19,175, forward strand.
AAAGAAAAAGATAACCAGGCAAATTATGCACATGTAATTAATTACATTCGATGCACATTTTCTTCCTTTTTAACTTGCACATTCAGTTACTTTCTTACAACGAAAAAATAACTTTTGGATTCAAGTTATTTGCAGTGTTCTTCTAACTATGGCACATAATCATGTTCAATTTTTTCCCCAGTTTCTAGCTGACACAGTCATCTCTAACCATCATTCTTCTCCGATAGGGACTTGCATAGCGAACTCTTCCATAGCACTAAAAACATTGTAAATTACGGTTATAATATGCATTAGAATATTCATTTTTAACTAAGATTTCTATGGTGTAAGTAGATGGTTCCCTTGTTTCAAATTTAGTTTTTAAGTTGTCTTCTGTTTTCTAGGATAAATTGGTTTCAAAGTGGATGATGACACCTTCTTTTGAACTTCCGTTCAACCAAGATATATATAGTCATATGCAATGCAACATATATATCTTCCAACTCAAATTACAACACATCCATGACTCTTGCATTTTTATTTATTCTTTTGTGATTCTTCGAGAATTTTATGTAACTAACCAAAACATTCCATACATATTGATCATCAGGGTTTTACAAGGAAAAAAGACTTGTGTCGTTGATTCTGATAGAAACATTTGGTTCCAAAACGAAGGAGTATGTTGAATTTTTTTTTGTAGAATTTGTATTTTTTTAATATAACGTACAGAAGAATAAAGTTAGGGAAAAAAAGGAGGGGCAAAAGTGGAATTGCGGGTAGAAACTGGAATAATTGCGAAGAAATAATCATATGGGGCCAACTGACATGGAAAAAGATGAAGCAAAAGAGAGAGAAAAAGACAATTCAAGGCAGGAGAAGAAGAAGGAGAAGAAGAAGATGGTTTTAAGAGAGAGAGAGGCGGAGATGGTTGGAGGTTGAGTTTAGCCCCCAAATCTTCTTCCTTTTCTGTTTTTTTGCCCTCAAATCGCTGCTAATGGCTGCTGCTCCTGACTGCCATTGATTTCTCTCTCAACTCTCTCTCTTTGTCTCTTTGTCGGGGCATGGAAGAAGAGCTTGCCATGCTCAGACAGCTCATCGGCCAGCTTCAAGAGCTCTTGCACAACGGCTCTCCTCCTCCTCCCTCACCTCCTTCGTCGTCTTCGCCGTCATTTTTAGTTCTCCACAACCCTCAGTATCAGAACCGGTGAACATTTCTCTCTTTCTCTCTCTGGCTAGATCTATATGCAGTGCTTTCGATCCCATTTCACAAATTGGGGCAATTCGTAATGTGTTTAGTTTTAGGGCTTTTTGATTGCTCCATCTCGTTTAAGGCTTATAGTACAATTTCGCTTCTTCCTTAGAATCATGCGGTGCCATCTCTCTCTCTCTCTCTCTCATGATTCCTTTGTATTTGCTTCTAAATTAGCCGAACGAGGAAATTGATTACGAAATGGTCCTAAAGCGGGCGTATAAAAAGTTGCAACTCATTCCATTCCACTTCTACCCCGAATCTTGTGCTGCTTAAGGCCCTCCTTTCTTTCATCTTCTTAGCAAATTCTCGTGGGTTTCATCCTGACTTGAGTTCTCCCATTTGTATTTTCTATTTGCCACTTTTTCTGAATAAGTAGATACATATTTAGTGTTTCCAGTGCTTGGATGAGAAAAAGGTTAATTCTTTTATCTTGTTTACTGGCTCCCTTTTCTCTGGTATACGTATTTGTGGTTGATTTGAGGTCAAGTCTATGTTTCGAATGTAATAATTTCATTTTTAGAAAAGAGGAATATGTGTCTTTCTCCTGACAGATACCACCATGTTTTTTTTTTCCATTATGGCAGATGGTGTTTGCCCTGTATTGAGGAAACTTCTGCTGATGATTGTTGTGATATTGTAATGGCTGCTGGAAAGAGGCCTGGGATCTTCAAGATGTTAGAAACCGTCAAGCAACCTGTCAAGCGATCTCGGAAAGAACGGAATCAAGGAAAATCATGCACTGAAGGAGATGACACTAGTGGAAACATGGATCAAGAAATCTGGCAGGAGTTTCCTCAAGATCTCTTTGAAGCTGTTGTTTCCAGACTACCAATTGCTACATTTTTCCAGTTCCGCGCAGTTTGCCGTAAATGGAATGCTCTTATCGATTCAGATAGCTTCTCCCGATGCTGCACCGAGCTTCCTCAGACCATCCCATGGTTCTACACCATAACCCACGAAAATGTCAATTCGGGACAAGTGTACGACCCTTCTTTGAAGAAATGGCACCATCCAATTATCCCTGCACTACCCAAGAAGAGTATTGTCTTGCCAGTGGCTTCTGCTGGAGGTCTAGTGTGCTTCCTCGACATTGGTCATCGGAACTTCTATGTGAGCAACCCGCTGACCAAGTCTTTCAGAGAATTGCCTGCTAGGTCGTTTAAGGTATGGTCTCGTGTTGCAGTAGGTATGACTCTGAATGGAAACTCCACCAGTGATGGGTATAAGGTCTTGTGGGTTGGGTGTGAAGGAGAGTATGAAGTCTATGATTCCCTGAGAAACGTGTGGACCAAACGAGGGACCATCCCGTCCAACATAAAGCTCCCGGTATTGCTCAACTTTAAGTCACAGCCAGTGGCTATACGCAGCACACTTTACTTCATGTTAACAGATCCAGAGGGGATATTGTCCTATGACATGGTCTCTGGGAAATGGAAGCAGTCGATCATACCGGGCCCACCACACCTGAGCGATCACACGCTAGCCGAGTGCGGAGAGCGGTTGATGCTGGTGGGTCTTCTGACTAAAAACGCTGCCACGTGCGTTTGCATATGGGAGCTGCAGAAGATGACACTGTTGTGGAAGGAGGTTGACAGAATGCCAAACATATGGTGCTTGGAGTTTTACGGAAAGCACATAAGGATGAATTGTCTGGGCAACAAAGGTTGTCTGATATTGTTGTCCTTGAGGTCCAGACAGATGAACCGTCTGATAACCTACAATGCTGTTACTAAGGAATGGACCAAGGTCCCTGGCTGTACCGTTCCTCGTGGGAGAAAACGACTTTGGATCGCTTGCGGAACAGCGTTTCATCCCTCACCTACAGCTACGGCTTGATCATCTTTGAGCTTGTATCCTTTTGGAATCGAACGGGGTTCACACACGGTTTGTTTGTTTCTGTTGTTTGATTTTTGTTTTGATTTTCGGGACTGTAATATACAAAACATTCAGTGTTGTAATAAATAACTTGGCTTGTGTGATAATTACTCGGAACTACTTAGATCTGTGAGTAATCTCTCATAAAATTTGACTAAATCCAGGGGATACTTTTTGTATTTATAGTATTAACTACATGTGACGTACGAAGTGAACAAAAGCATAACAACAACGGCATCGAGCTTGAGGAAAATATTTGGTAAAATATTCTTCATAACATTAGCATGTAGTAAACAGAAAGTTGACACATTCTACAGTATTAAGGAGAGAAAAAGAGACAAGTCAGAAGAAGATATATTCATTTTGAAAATGGCTTCTTCTTCTAGCTTGAATGCGGTTCGGTTTATGCCAAGCCTCCGCTAGTTGCGGTTCTGATGATCTGGAAGAGAGCTGTAACAACGCATATAGAAGGTAATAAATATATAAACATACACATAATGATTCAGATTCAACATCATGGTTCGTTACTGGTGATGTATAAAAGTGGAAGTACTACTAGGCACACAGAAGAAAACGTAGAAACAACACCAATCTGAAAACCAATGTCCAATCCAAATTTGGATGCTTCCGACAAATAAATCAAGGAGCACGAAGTGTAATCAAAAGAAGCTACGTATTTGGTGCCCTCAACGTAGACTAACTTTTTACCAAATAAAGTTAAGAGATTGGAATTAGAAGTGGAACTCACATGATCCAATGACAACGAAGACAAAGAAGCCGAGTAGGATGGGTCCAACCGGGTAATCTTTGCCCTTCTTGGTGGTGGTCTCAGGAACAAACCCTCTTTTTGTAATGTTCTTGTCAAACTTCTCAATCTTCCTGTCTGCGAGTCGTTTTGAGGTTGTCTGCAATAATGATCAAATCAACGCAGTCAATAATCATTGCTCATTCGTTATGTTGGCGCAGATAGTATTGGTTATTTCTGGATCAAGCGTGTTCGAATCAGAATCTCTTCACTTACACTCAACACAACATCCAATTTGGGTTGTACTTGGCACGATTCATGTATTAATATGCAATTTAAAAGGGGCAATGCCAAGTAAGATTTGGCCATGCATCTAAACACCAAGCGACAATACACATAATGCAGATAAGATTTCAGCTAATCCGACTCAAATTTCGAAAGGCAGATCCACATTTGTCATGATTCGGTTGTATCAATTGAGGGAGAAATTTTGGCATGCGAAATTCCCCATGATTCATGTTTCAAACACTGAGTAAATCCTTGATACATAGCAAATGAGACGATCAAATACTCAAATAATACCACGCATACCGAATCAAATCAGAGGTGCCAAAGCATAATTTTAGCCAATAAAAACATGAATCCCGAGAAAAGAAAACAAGCTCCACGATCCAATCGACAAAACAAAGCATAGGAAGGGTTATAGGGGCAAAGATCGAGATCGCAGCTACATACCATGATTACGCCGGAGAAGAAACGATTGATGGAAACAGGGAATCGAAATGACGATCTCGAGCCGAAGAAAACTTTCACCTTGGCTTTTTTTTTTTTCTTTTTTTTTTTTTTTCCAACTTTCGTCTTCCTTGTTTCAATATCCCTTTTACCTCCGTGTTTCACCAGCTAAAAAGGGGACCAGTCTTGCTATTCTCACAACATACATCGTCACAGCCCATCTGTGATTGGGTACAGAGACGTGTGGTCTGCACGTGTCAGCCAGTAATTGGATTGTTATTTTAGATTTTAAAAGCTTGAGAAAGCTCGAGAGTCGAGACTCATTAGACAAAAATGGGACGTGTCATGCCATATACTGAAAATCTCGCGGACGTGTTTAAAAGTCAGAGCACGAAATTTTTAGGGGTCCCTTAATATTTTCAAACAACGATTCTAGATTTTTAATTTCCGACTAGCAACCAAAAAACTTAGTGAGCTTGGGATTCAAGATTTTTGGGCTTGATATAGTTTTCGTTGAATCTCGTTGTAGATTATTAAGGTAAATTTTGAACTTCTTGGAATTTTATGATTTGGTGATGATAAGATAATGATAAAGTTGGAACTATTGATGTTTTTATACGAGTGATTGGTTGGAAATATCAGCAGAAAATGCCCAAGTTGACTCGTGAGTAGGTATATCTTTCCAACTATGCAAAACTTCCACTCTACTTTTACAATCGTAGCAACTATCAAGCATGATCTAAATTCATATTAAAATCTGAATCAACAAAGATAGTTGCAGGTAAGGGAAGATGTTCCAAATGATACTTTTGAAGGCTCAAAGACTCGATTAAAATAACTTCATTTATCCGTGGGTTATAGCTCATCCCACTCCCCTTAAGAAACCTCAAAACTCTCTGTCACAAGAGGCATCATTTATTGAAAACAGTGGATAATCTGTTTATGAAACAGTAGACATGTCTGATAGAGTAACGTAGTTGACATACAACAGGATCCAAGAAGAAATTGACTTAATAGGTTTGGGAAAGTAGAGGAAACCAGAGCTAACCGTGTAACTGGTTTAGCTTGAGCAATGAATCGTTACAACATTTTTATTTTAGTCGAAAAGAAACTCCATCGGATGCAACCTGACTTATAATGGAGCGACTTGGCATCACTTGCTCATTCATATGAAATGGGTAGGGAAAGTGCCATGCATTGGGTGTGGTTCGACCATGGGATTGTGTTTGGTCCCATGTGAATTCGAAGACGTTGACAGAAGAGAGAGAGCACTGTAGAAATCTTGCGATTCATTGAGGCCTCCTGAGTATTCTCCTACACCTGCCAAAACAGATTACTCACTTTCAACACCAGAGATCTACAATTACAAGATGACCAGTAAAGAAGTGAAAATATCAACCTTTGCCAGGTAGTTGAGAGTTGGAATTCCCTACTGAGAGCCCGCCAGAGGTTTGAAACGCAGAGAAAGAGAGGCTGTTACTAGGGTACAACTTCTCCTCAGAGCCATTACCTCTCTGGAAGCTCAGAGTAAAGCCGCTTTCCATCTGCTCAGGCTTTGTATCATAAGTGGTACTCCATGCATACTTTTCTTCAGATCTCGTGTTAAGGGACAACCCATTCCACAACATATTTGTATGCTGTATTCGATCTACAGAAGTAAACATTTCATATTACAGTTCCCTGAATTCAAGTTGTGTGTGTGTCTGTGTGTCTGTGTGTGATAGAGAGATATATAATAGACAGACGGAAAGATCATGCGATAAAATAGATCAAATTGTGGTGTAGGTTCTTACCGTACACCCTCTCTGGATTCAATGGAAATACTCCTTGTGGCTTGCGACGCCTTGCATTATGATGAGAAAGACGTTTACGACAGCTTCGTTTCTTCTCATCAAATTCAGTGACGGCATGGAACCTAAAAATAAGAAATGGAAATGAATTTTCTACCGTATATCATTAGGGCATGTAAAAGCTATTTCTGGACGACTAAACTGAATTATCATTTTACAGTAAAGAGAATGCAGCTTACGATAAAATGAGGCCAGGAACATAACCACCAGCCAGAACCATAACCATGGTTTTACCTGCTACACTGTTGGCAGAATCGACGTTCCAGGCCACCCACAATAACTTTTGGGCACTTTGAATGATTTTCGCAGACTCTATGCTTACGATGATAATCCTTAGCAGATGAGAGATCAAGTTCACAGCCATCGATTTGGCAACGGGGGACTTGCATGCTCTGACCATACGATTTGGATTTCTTCCGAGCAACAACAGATGGAGTCAACAGCTTCATAGAAACGACTGGAATGTCACTATTGTTTCTACCCCAGAATTCTTCAGAGTATGTCCGCTTTCCTAGTTTTAAAGAAAGATCTGATTCAGGAGAGACAACAGATACCTCAAGAGCTGTGGATGCCTTCACCTGGACAAAATCTATGTTGCTGCACGAATCTCCAGGTGAACTTTCTGATGCAAGCTTGCATAGTTCAACTTTGGGAGATGATGAGTTGGTACAGGTTGACTGTGAGCTTTTCGATACAGCAGTGTGCCAGAGACTGGTGGTAGAGCCACTACTGACTCTCTCGAGGCCAGCAAAACAGGGAAATATAGATTCAATTCCTTCACCTTTCTCAATTTCCCACTCAGTAGATAGCTGCTTAGAGGGATTGGACATGATCAAATTCTCCCAGTCCCTGTCCCACTGCAACGAAGATACCATGTTGCAGTCCATTCAAGATGTGGGTTGATTTCATAGACTTACCACCAAAGCCAGAGCAACAAATCCTGCAACAACCACAAGTTTGCAGAACTAGGGATAGTAAATGAAAGCGAAAATCAAATAAGAAAAGACCAGACAATCTATATTTCAGAGATCTTATAGACGACGCCCTTCAACTAGCAATACCATAAGAAAGAACAAAAAGACTTGTGAATTTCAAGCACCACACACAGCTCATCAACGTTTTTCTACTCACACTTTTATCATTAACTTCAGCAAGAGAAAGCTTTCTATGTTTCACCCAAACCAGCAAAAAGGGCAAAAGAAAGGGTACTATTCCTTTTCTTAGCTCCCTCGTCTACTCTCCATCACACAAAAACTAAGTGGCATTTATTCAACTGGCCCCACACTCCTCAAATCAGATTGCCCAGAAAATCAGCAACTTGTCAAGAAACACAATGTAAACGGAATCCTATAGCCATCGTAATCGCAAAACTTTTCCCTACCCATTCCTTCGTTGTACTTCCAGAAGGTTCCTAACTAAAACCCAAGGCCAGAAGCTTACCATAGGATTAGGGTCTACAAATTTACACATTGAATAACTATGTCAAATTAAAACGGCATCAATCTCAGCCAAGAGAAGATCTATTTGCAGCAATAAAGATTGAACTAATAAAATGTGACAGTGAGTTAGGTTTCGATCCCAATCACGGTCCCCCCAGCTAGGGTTTTCCATGGAAGCAAATGGTCCCCAAAACCAATAAATTCATCGAACTAACCAAGGGACTGCAAAAAAAAAGTCATCGATGCTACAATCCAATTAGCCTAGTAAAAACAGAGAAGAACAAACGGAGAAGCCAAAAAAGAAAAGCTAGAAAGAAGACGATAAGGGACACAGCAAAAACGTGAGAAAAAGATTCGCCATTCTAACAAATTCTCTAGACCTAGACTATTGAACATGAAAAAATTTCACTAATTCAACTCAGAAATCGATCACTCTCTCGGACCAGAAGCATAAAGCTAAATTCCAAAAATAAAAGACCAAATCTCAGGAGAAAAAGGTTTCCAGAATATGCGGAGTAAGAGAAGAAACCTGGGGGAAATAAGAAACAGAGAAGAGACCGCCGAAGAAATCGCCGGAGGTAATCGATCGGAGAAGAGGCGTTTGACTAAGAGCGAGAGTGAAAGGGACGAGACACCATAATCGACTCAGGGAAATCGAGTGAGGATAACTTCATCCTCCCACTCTTTTTATTTTCTTCTTACCTTTTTGTTACTGTTTTGCTTTGCTTTTTCATTTCTTTCCTTTTTTTTTTTCTCTCCTTTTTTTTGTCGTCACCTTTGTTTTTATCCCAGACCTTGACTCTTAAAACTTATTTTCACTTTTCATTATACAAATTTCACTTCAAAATAAATTTGCATATATTGAAAAAAATTCAACATTTAGGAATTCAAAGGCGCAAAACATTGGATCAATTCTTCATCCAATGAATAAAAGAATATAAGAGACTAGTATTAATAAGGTTCGTACGTGCATTGCAGTCTCTAAAACTTAATCAAGTTAAAACTTTGTTTTGTCAACAATTAGTTTACAAACAGAACAGAGGAGTAATTAATGAGTATGATTATGGTTAGCAAGAAAGATCGACTTAGGATTGCTACAAAACGATTAACACATTCCCATTCACCGGTGATTTGAAGGCACAACTCATTATTTGCGGCGTTCAATTTTGGTAACGTTTTTCCAATATGATATTTTTTCGTAGAATACAATGAAATTGTTGTATTTAGCTGCATTTTAAAATTTAGAGAATTCAGTTGCGAACTTGAGAGAACCTTTTTTTTATAACAAATATAGAGGAAGATAAATTTATGTATAATCTAAAAAATTGACAAGAATGAAAAAAAAAAAATCTAAGAATTACTTCTTTTTTTTTTTTTTTTTTTTTTAAAANTTGTTTCGCTAACATATCGGCCGTCTTGTTTCTCTCTCGTTGCACCCAAATAATTTCGGCTTCTTCAAATTTATCTTTCCACCATCTTGCTTCCCGAATCCAATAAACGATATCGAGCTCGTGAAATCCATCCATACTATTAAATTCTTGTTTCTTTTTTTTCTATGCAAAAGAGTATCAGTATTTGAAGTGCGTTTTCTTTTCAAAAACAATGTTTTGAAAATTTTACCACATGGAAAATTTGTAAATGGATGAATGATGGTGGGAAACAAAACTTACCAAAAATTATGAAAATGAAATCGGCACAGAATAGTAGCCATCTTTTGAGAGTCATTAGTGAGGTATTTACTTGCAACCGAATAAAGGTCTTACGACTATAAAACTATTGCGTTTTATAAGAAATGTACGTAAAAAGAATATCATGGTAATAGTTGATTTAGTAGAAAGATGAAAAATCAGACGGCGGTGAGATGGAAACCGGCGAACGGAAAAGATGAGGAGGTGGTGGAAGCGACGTCGAAAGTGGTCATGGTTCCATCTACTCCGATGTGGCTCAAGTGCTTCACGTCCGTCGGAAACCCTATCTCCATCTCCGCCTCTCTCTCTTTTATCTCATCTTCGTAACCTGGTCGACATAGTTTCATCAATACATAAATAATGAATCCAAAAACATGAATCAAAGGAAAAAAAAAAACACATGAGTAATATTCTTCTTTTTTTTTTCTCCAAAAACATGACTATTGTTTATTCCAAATTTTTTACTGTTTACGAAATGTTGTGCTCCTAATAAAAAAATTTAAAAATAAGAGAGTAGAAAAAGGACATACGAATGAAAAAGTGAGAGAAACTCTTGAAGCTTCGAATAATTTTGTAGATACCATCTGAAATATTAGCACCGTTGTTGTCTATCTTTGTGTCTTCTTTTTGAAATGAGCCATTTTCATCACTCTCTTCTCTTTCTTGGAAAGCCAAAAAGGAAAAAACAAAAAAAAAAATCAAGAAAAGAGAGAAGAAGTAAGGAAAAAAAGAGAGGATCAGGATATGTGTGATGAGAAGAAGGTACTCTTGATGAGTTGGTTTGGTTTCTTGTGTTGATGAGTAGCAGCCACGGCGACGCTGGATTGCGTTGAACATCCTAAGGAAAACGGCAATACCACAAATCGCTCCATCCGATCTTTCATCTCTGCTTGTTAGATTCTTTTTGCTACCCTCGAAATGTATGTGTGGTATAAAATATGTAATGTAATGCGTGTGTGAGTGTACGAAATGATGGAAAAGTTGGGATTTTGGTAGGGTTTATATTGCAATCTCGTGTATGTTTATGGCTTTGATAGCAAGTTAGAATCATTAATGCCTTGAAGAAATTTTGTAATTCTTAACCCAATAAAGGAATAGGAGAGGGAGAGAGAGATTAAGAGTGTCATTATTGAGTATACTTGGGGTTGCTTTAGTTGGCCAACAGTGCCACTTAACCTAATTTCAAGATTAAAGATTCAAGATAACACCCTCACCTTCCACTTTTTGCTCCTTACCCAATAATCTCCATATTCGTATTCTAATCAATACCATAAATAGACTAAGAAGCTCTGTGAAACACCATTCAACGACATAGTTTCAACTTATATCTATAGTAGTAACTCAGTTTATAACAACTTTTCATCTTTAAGAAATACACACTGTAAGGATTACCATTTTTCAATCCATAATATTCAAGAACCGGGCTGGGTCACCTATGACAAAGGGCCAGATCAAACCCGGTTAACACCATGAGTCCTACATTGTTGGTAGTGGATACGTGTATAGACCAATGCAACCATAATTAGAGTTACAACTTACAATCTAGAACCTTGTTTCGCTTCTCTGCTTTAGAATTTCAGGTTATGTAATCACTCATTAACAAGAGCTTCTGATTCATCAGATCATCATAATATATTGATATTTCAATTGTTTATGTACCCAAACAAGACTAAATTGTAGTCCAAGAGTTTATCAGTGCTTGACTCTGGGCCCTCTCTTGTAAAAGAAGCCACAACTTTCTGGGCATTTATCTTAGAACCAACTCCAACTCTATTTCAGAGAGATAAAAGGACTTCTCCCACCTAAAACAAATATGTATATTTTTTTATAAGCTTTATCCAACTATTTTATTTGGGATATAAGTCACTTTTTAATATAACTGACGAATTACCCCAGATGTATAAGACACTGTCTAACAGAAGAAGGAATACTTAGTTGGTGTAGATAAGCAAAAATAAAATAAATGATGCATAATTTACATAGTCGCAATGGAGAAGATACAAGAGGAAAGACCCGTGATTCTACACACCTCACACCTACAAGAAGTATTTCATTCTTTCGTCTCTCTTCATTGCAGTATACACAGCTTGAACCTGTCAAACCAATCAACACATGTTCTCATCATACCAATATTCAACTCCTAACTAACTTTCTCTCATCCTCTGTGTAAATATGGTCTGATTCTCTATGCTTCTTCTGCCTAAATACCCATATTGCTTTGCATATGTGTATGTGTGTGTGTGTGTGTGTGAAAGAGAGAGAGAGAGAGAGAGAGAGAGTGAGAGAGAGAAAGAAAGGGGAAAAATCTAACCTGTTCGCTAGAGACAACTCGGATAGGGCCAATATTCACCGATACATATTTGCCTTTGCTTGACAATGTCTGCTTTACACAATCCTGTAAGAAGGGCGAGGAGGGAAACAGATTTGCAGCATTAGTAGGAGTCTCGTGTTCTCGGTATTAGAATATTGCTTGAAAGACTAACATTAAAAGATATTCTCATTTTCATCTAATTCTTTCATGGAATAACATCACATCTAAACATAACAATATGAAGGAATAAACAGTTAGAAGCTATACTGCACAAGACTAAGCATAGACAAAAGCATGAGAACAAAAGGAAGCAAAGCAGGGTGCATACAGTTTTCACTTGTTGTTATGTTTGTAATTATCAAGCCTGAGCATTCCAACAATATCGTACATAAGACGCGAACAGAGATTTTGTTGCCAGCAAATAGAACAATAACTGAAGCAAATCTAGATAAAACATAAGTTCTGATAATTAGAAAGCTTGGATTCACTAACCACACCAATTACACATATCAGAGCAACTAAAAGAATTTTTCAAATGACTTCAAACGGGTTTAAAAATTCCTAATTTTCACTATTAACTATTATGTGTTGTTCTATATCTGGTTTAATCTTGTAGTCTAAATCATCCCCACCATGAGGTAGTGAGAATAGTAGTAATTAACAAAAGAAACAGTTGCATAAACTCGCAAAGTAATCCCATCCCCACCAGTCCAATATAACTGATTTCACATACTAAATACTTCGTTGTAGGACGATGATAGGCACAGTATTTAAAGCCTGATGCGTTCTATACGCTAAAGAAGTGAGCACAAAACAATGGACTGATGTAACAGTAAGAAGTCTGATTCGTTCTATAAGCAATATACTATGTAAATACTGCCACCATGACTCTAGATAGGGAAATATCGATTCTATTTGAGGCAGCAGGATTCCATATCCAGATTGATAATCAGGAGCTTTGATATAACAAATCTCGTATCAATCAAAGGTGTGATGTATTGTCCGACAAATATAGATAGTTTTTTCAAGAGCAAAAGAAATTACCTCTGGAATTTGTCGTTCAATAACAGATTCAACTGCAACAACCATAGCATGCACAAAGTCATCGCCACCAGTCCCGATTGCAGTAAACCCTCTATCTGTTGGGTATGTATTGACCTGGCAAGTAAAACGCCAGCCCCGAGTCAGCCAATATCCATCTACAGGGCCTTCATAAACACCAGCACATAGTATTTGAAGGCAAAATAAAAGAACAAGTCTACTAGAAACTGACCAAACAAGAATAAGATACCTTTTGGTCAAGTTCGAGCCACTCCTTAGCAGAATCATCAGCCACAGTGCCTCCGATAATCATATTAGTAGTTTTCCCAACCCTTCCATCAGTCTTGGACACTTCTGCATCCCATCAGCAAAAAAAAAAAGTATCAATAAACTAGTACTCGTGACACTTCAAGCTTGATTGTTAACCCCAGATATCTAAATTCCTAGTGAATCCACCATAAGCGTAGGATTAGTTAAATTGACACAACGGAAAGATGGAAAACACTAAGTTTTTGAGTCCTAAATAGTCGAATCTATCATACCCAACACTTGCACATCAATCGAAACAATAAATCCATTTCTTCTTCATCACAGATCCAAGCATATCGCATCCGATAATCAAAATCCATTTCGGCCAAACAAAAAAAAAATCACTCAAACGAGTAACTAGGAAGTAGGAAGAGATTAATTCGGAGCGCACCTGAAATCGCCTTGAGAACAGCTTCTTGAGGCGGTCCTTGCTCGGATTGATCGTTATGGGTGCAATGGAGCCGAGGGAGCCGGTCGGGAACAGACGCAAAACTAGTGAAGCTTAGACTCTTTGGCGCCGGGAACAAACCATGGACCGGAACTGACGCTGGAGAAGGAGGGACATAGAAGCGTCTGCTTGCGCCGGAACTCCGACGTGATTCCGACAAGAAAACGGAACGCAATATCGTTTTGCAAGCCATTTTTTTCAAGCTTTCTGATCCCTTTGGAGATGAGTCGAAAGGCTTAACGCTGCGTTTGGTTATTTATAATTTTGGACTCTGGAGGTTGAGGGATAAGGTCAAAGGACGCTTATGCCCTTCGGTAACTTGCTTTTGTCTTGTGTAGACCATCTCGAATTTGTGGCTTCACGAATCCACCTCTATAGTTCAATTGGAGAATTACAAGTACTATCTCTAGTCTTTGTGGCTTCACGAATCCACCTCATAATAGTATTGATTTGTCAGAAGATTTGATCAATCCTCCAAGAATAGTCGATCCCAAGACCACAGAATTGCAATGGAAAAGTTTACCCTTACTCTTCTTTAGAGCTTCACTTCTCTCTTCTCAGAGCTTATTCTTAGAAGACGTTTCATTATCTTCTGTAAATTAGAAACTCATATAGAAATATTGTACACCTTGTGTTCGTGCCACAAACCGAAACATAACTGTTTAGCTCAGATCCAATGGCAAAAGACATCCTCTGAAATCGATATGAAGAAACAACATATCCTAATAATTAAGTAAACAAAACAATTTGATCGAGGTGTACACGATCTGCTCAGGTAAACAAAACCATAGCCACAAACGTTACTCTCTTCAACTTAAGAGCCATTTTGTTCGGGAAATGTAACTAGCGGCATTCTTTCCTTAGGGAATGCCCATCGCTATAACGGCTTTATCTAGCAGGAGGTGGAGGGCCAAGGGATTTCGCCATGCCAACCCAAGCAACAATCCCAAATGCGAGAATTATCCAACCGCATACATCATAAGTGAAGTCATTGTTCTTCTTCTTCTTCTTACCGCTCTGCAAAAGCAAGGCAATTCTCAGACGACACTTCTCAAAAACATTGGACAGCACACTAAAGAACCAACAAAACACGTGATAACTTACGCTAGCATTCGATGAAGCTGAAGGACCTCCTCCTCCACCTAGTGTTTGCTGTCCAATTCCATGCTTATGTATCTCCATATGTAGTTCCGGGGCCTATTCACATAAACATAAAGGTTTTCAATTCCTCAAAAGAGCAAAAATATGAGATAAAAATATAAAGAAATACAGAGAAAATTGAATCAAATGTTAAATGATTCTCTCCTTGGTTTTCTGAAAACATCAATTCACTCCATGATCTTTACTGTAATAGTCTATGTACACAAAGATTGACTCTGAAAATGAAAAGTTGAAATAGTACCTTTGCTGCGACTTCCAAGGACTTGCGGTATAGCTCATTACTTGGATCCTGAAAACGAAAAAATAAGAAGTTGGTTTCACTACACTCAGCAATATATAATTTTCAATTCAATAACGTGAAATCTGAAGATGTTACCTCATTTTCAGCTCTTTGGAAATATTCAGTAGCTTTATCAAAATGCACTTTTGCTTCATCGACATCTTGAATAAGAAATGCGTGGGACGTATAGGCGTTACCAAGACACCAAAGAGCCTGATGCTTCCCTGGATTTAATGTCAATGCCTCTTCCAGCTTGGAAATAGCATCTACATGATCAAAATTTTGTTAAATTTAGAGCAAAGAGAAGTCGAAAGGATGTGAGCAACTTATTAGAAACGATTATTTAAAACTTTAAGAAGAACTCATTACCATTTAACATCTGCTTCGCATCAGGAACACTCTGGAATTGAGAAAGTTCAAGCAATGCTCCACCCCACTTCAACAGATTCTGCAGAAAATAAAAATATCCGCAAAGGCATCCTTAATACAACCACAAGACCAAAAGAAACTCGGAAAAATGAAATTTCAGAGAAACTTAAATCAATCTCATCGCCCAAATTCTGATATTTTCATTGAAGTATAACCCCAACTAAACGACTTCAGTGTTGAAAGGTAGATGAAACAGGGCAGATCATAATCTCATTTATTACCATGACCGAATAATTATGAAACTCATCCTACGGGACATTTCAGTGATTTCGATACCCATAGTATACATAGTGATTAGTATCAATACAGAGTAAACATCATACACACACACACACAAAACCAACGAAACCAATTAAGCAATCCATCTCCACAGAAGATCCTGAACAATCGTAAGAATCATATAATCCAGAGGAGACAGACTCGTACAAACCTCGGAATCAAGAGGATCGTTAATGTACTGAGCCTCAGAAGCTTTGCGAGCATGCTCAAACATGAGAAGCCTTTCAAAATCGGCGGCAGAGAACTCCATGGTGAGATGCAGGGGAAAGAAAATCTAGGGTTCTGTTACTGGAGAAATTACAAGACCTCGAAACGAAACAAGCTCGACTGCATATATTCGTCCCAGGGTTTTAGCCTACAAGTCGTGGATGTTTGTAACACATAATAACACATAATTGGGCTTTTTAAGCCTACTATTGCCACAGATCTTATAAGGGACTTTCTTATGGGCCTTTTAATGCTATCCTTAATAAACGCTACATTCCATGTACAGTATGATGTATTCAAGTCGGATAAACGCAATCAATTCAATGTAATCCAAATCAAATGTTCAAAAACTAATCCAAAAAAAAATTATAAGTTTTCACTAGTATGTGATCGTTCTCATAATCCCTAACTATGGTAACTCCTCATTTCGAGATGGGATAAATTACTACAGAATTAAGAAATACTAATCGAATAACTCCCCTAATTATGAAATTTATCTTCTACAATGCAAAAAAACAATAAAATTAAAACCAACCCACAAAATAACCCATTTATAAAGTTATGAGAATCGGCCCAAAAGGCCCATAAAGTTAAAAGCACTTCGATGGATCACATCACCGTTTAGGGTTTCATATGTCTCCCTATATATAAACTTTCTCCAAATAAAGAGATCTCCAGTTTCTTCTCCCTCAGTTCTTCCTGTTTGGCCGCCATGGTAAATGCGTATCACACTCGTTAGCAAGCTTTTCGCTTATTATCTTTGCTTCTATCCTTATGTTGTGCCCATTCTTTTTGTTTTTCTTCAGGTGAAGTACTCCCAAGAACCCGACAATTCCACCAAATGTGAGAACTTTTTCTTACTTCTTATCTAGCTTCACTGTTGTTGGGTTATTGATTTTTAAATTCGATTGGTATTGTTTTTGCAGCTTGCAAGGCAAGGGGATCCGATCTCAGGGTCCACTTCAAGGTAAATGTCTTGTGACGATATTAGGATCTCGAAAATGAATGAGATTAGGGTTTCTAGGGGATAAGGTTGTAGTTAGAAGAAACCTGATTAACAAAAAGCAGGGTTCTGTTTTACATAGCAGAGCTCACGTAAATGTCAGGAAAATTGAATTGGTCATCGTGATTGGGTGAACCTACGTTTCTTCTAATAGCTGATGGTTCAGTACATGATGGTGCATTTTAGCTTTTAATCCTTGAGGGTATTGTTGATTAGGTCATGATTGGATTAACGAAGGATTTATTTTCTGCTCGAAATAGCTATTTTATCAATGTCAAACTAGTGATTGATACCACAACATTCTTGGTTTGAGTTTTCCAAATGTTTATAGCTGTACTTGCGTAAAATTTGCACTTTTTTGAAAAGTTAAAGCATCATCACCATCTTATACAATATTAAGATTCTAAAGGTTGTGGTTTTGGAAACAATGCACTCTAAACTATAGTAAGACGAACATACATTGGAGTCGTCATTCTACTGTTTTTTGTTGATTTGGGTGAATCTAATAGTGTTTTGTTTTCTTTGTTGTAAATTTGATTTGTGTGAACAGAACACAAGGGAGACAGCGCATGCCATAAGAAAGCTACCATTGAACAAGGCCAAAAGGTACTTGGAAGATGTCATAGCTCACA
This sequence comes from Kernera saxatilis, assembly GCA_900406395.1. Taxonomy (NCBI): domain Eukaryota; kingdom Viridiplantae; phylum Streptophyta; class Magnoliopsida; order Brassicales; family Brassicaceae; genus Kernera; species Kernera saxatilis. Next base: position 36,835 of record OVAY01000959.1, read on the forward strand.
AGCAAGCTATCCCCTTCACACGTTTCTGTCGTGGTGTTGGACGTACTGCTCAGGCAAAGAACAGGCATTCAAACGGTCAAGGTCGTTGGCCTGCTAAATCTGCTCAATTCGTTCTTGATCTTCTCAAGAACGCTGAGAGCAATGCTGAGGTGACTATTAATTTGGTGCTTGTGCTCAAGTTACTAAAAACCAATATTAACCATTTGATCTTCAGGTCAAAGGTTTGGATGTTGATGCCCTTTTCATATCTCACATCCAAGTGAATCAAGCAGCAAAACAGAGGCGGAGGACTTATCGTGCTCATGGAAGAATCAATCGTATGTTTTTTTATTCAACTTTTTTTTTCAACTCTTGTTTCTCCACTCTGTACTGAACCCCTCTTGTGCAGCTTACATGTCAAACCCATGCCACATTGAGTTGATTTTGTCAGAGAAGGAAGAGCCTGTGAAGAAAGAGGTAATTTATATGATCTCAATGCGCTTTTTGAATCCCGAGTTTGACCATCATCATTGATCTGCTCTCTTCTCATATTCATTACTTGTGGAATAAATTGCAGCCGGAGACGCAGTTGGCAGCGAAGTCAAAGAAAGGAACATCGTCTTGAGCCTATAGACAGTAGTGTTGTTGTGGTCACCTGTGTTGCAACGCTTGATACAGTTTGTTCGCTTCTCTTTCTATAAAGACAAGGAGCCAATTTTAAAGACATAAATGATGATTGGTTTTTGGATTCCCGAAAGCTTTACTTTACTTTATTGAGTAAACCATTTCAAAATGAAATTGAGTTAAACTTAGCCCAATTTGTTTATAACTTGCAAATGATTAATATCCTTTAATTAATCAGTTTAATAATGTGGAAAGTCTCTGTCTTTGAAAAGTAAACGTTTGAATATGTTGATGCTGATTTTAAATTGGAGAACACCTGGTCAGACAGTTGTTCCTTCAATGATCATCGTGAAGGAGAATTAAAATATGGTGGAGTCGTCGATCATACCCGGCTTGACGGACGACGCGGCGGAGCTCTGCCTCTCCCGAATCCCTCGCTCTAGCTTTCCGATCATTTCTCAGGTCTGCCGGAGATGGAGGTCGTTCCTCAGGAGCCAGCATTTCGCGGCCGTCCGGAAGTTGAACGGAGTGGTGGAGGAGTTCCTGTGTGTTCTGATGGAAAGTGAGTGTGGAAGAGACGTGTACTGGGAGGTTTTCGACGCCTCCGGGAACAAATTGGGACAGATACCTCCGGTCCCTGGGCCATTGAAGCGCGGTTTCGGCGTCGCGGTGCTCGATGGCGGGAAGATCGTGTTCATCGGAGGATATACGGAGGTGGAAGGCTCTGGCATCAATAGCACCACAGTCTCTGCCTCTGCCGATGTTTACGAGTTCGATCCTGCTGCTAACAGGTCTCCCATCTGAATCTCCATTTCCTTAATTCCCATCGAATCTGATCAAATGTGCCAATGAATGAGTGAAAAAGGTTTTCTTCATGATTGTTAAGACAAAGCAAATTCAGAAATGAGACTTTGAGGGATTTCTTACTCAACTATGTCCTGTTATAGCGATTGGGTTCTTCTGATTTCTTGATATCTTGGCGGAATTATATCAACAGCTGGAGAAAACTAGCGGGCATGAACATAGCACGTTACAACTTTGCATTTGCTCAAGTGGACGGCCTTTTGTATGTGATTCGAGGCTATTCCACGGATGCTTATAGCCTTTCCAACGCCGAAGTATACAACCCGGAAACTAACCAGTGGAGCCTTATGGATTGTCCAAACCGCCCGGTCTGGCGTGGCTTTGCATTCTCCTTCAGTTCCAAACTCTACGCTGTAGGTATGAATAAGCAAATGCTGGACATGCGTATGTAATATAGATTCCGAGGTACATTGGTATAGTTTTTTCTTTTTTTACATAATTCATGATCTTTTCAGGAAATGGGTCGAGGTTTATCGACATATATGACCCCAAGACGCAGACATGGGAAGAGTTAAACTCGGAGCAGTCAGTGTCGGTCTATTCCTACACTTTTGTGAGGAACAAAGCGTATTTTATGGACAGGAATATGCCGGGACGTTTGGGAGTGTTTAATCCAGAGGAGAATTCGTGGAGCTCGGTGTTCGTGCCTCCGAGAGAAGGAGGTTTCTGGGTGAGACTAGGAGTATGGAACAATAAGGTTCTGCTGTTTTCACGGGTTTGTGGACACGAGACATTGATGTACGACCTTGATAAAGAGAAAGGGTCCAAGTGGAGAGTGTGTGATCAGATCAAACCATCTGCTTCTCACTTGACCAGCGTTCTCATCAACTTCTGATTTCACTTCATTCTTTTGCAAAGTCTGAGACATTTTGGAGCTGTGAGTTTGTGTGTTTGTCCAAAATGTCCCCAATTTCTCAACTTTGCCACTGATTCCTATATTTGTTGTGAATACTAATCTTGTGTAAATATGTTTTCACGATTGTTTCACGTCGCTTTACTTAGACAAATAAAATGTTACTATATATTTACATTTGTCATTCTTGATTTTAATGCAAGTTGTCAGTTTTCTGTCCGTGAACCAACCTTAATAAATAGATAAAAATGTTAGGTGTTTAAGAAAAGTTTGTCAAGCTTTATAAAAAAAAAAAATGAAACAAACACAAGACAAATTACAAAATTTTAATTGAAATGTATAGTTCTGTTCACATATTTGGCATATATCAAAAGTCAATATTCGGCGAATACCCGTGCTAGTGTATGTTCTTAGGCTCAATCAACTGAACATACCACGAATAGATACAT
>OVAY01000960.1:0-18384 GCA_900406395.1 Kernera saxatilis
GATAATTTTGGTTGTACAAATATATTTCACACTATATTACTATAGTTTCGAAGTTAAATTTATCTATCGGAACGATATATTAGTTGAATGAATGTTATTTGACCAAAACTAATAATATACAATATATAAATTTTAAAAAATGATTTCAAATGTTATACTCATATAATTAATATATATTGAAGAAATTGAAAGATCATTTCTCATATTATATATCATAAAATTAAAAAAAATTCAGTATAAAGTTGATGATATTAATATATTTCACACTTTATTATAGTAAAATCTAAGTATCCAACATTTTAATTAGCATTACACAAAATTACTATGAAACGAAACTTAAATAATCATAAAATTCTGTGCGTGCGTAGCGCCGATCAAACTCTAGTTTAATAATAAAATTAAGAAATTAGAGTTAGCCCGCTGTCGATTTGGAACAGTCAGGAGCCGATCTTTGTGAGGACCGACGAATCAATTGAACATCAACAAGTGAATTCTGTGGTGGACGATCGAGAAAATTTGGAACAGAGAAATGATTTTGAAGAAAGAATCGATTCAAAGCAATAAAGATGGTCAAGAGAGTTCGAATCGTTTTGTTTGCAACAGAACCAATTGTAATTCGCAAGATCCACAAGATCCGACGGCGTTCCGATTCACGGAATCGCCATATGATGATGAAATTGTCATTACAGAGGAGACGCCAACGAGTTGTCCATGTGTGCCAAAAAGGGATGTTGGAACAATTTCTGTCGATTGCTACAAGAAAAAGCTTCTGAATTCTGCGTGCCAAGTGCTCGATGTATTGCCTCTCAAGACAGAAAAAGATGCAGGAGGAAAAAAACTGTCCAAATTATGGAAATTCACGTACAAAAACAAGGCCAGTGACAAAGGTTTCATTCAATATAGACACAACAAAGGAAACATTCGAAGATGATCTTACAAGCGAACAACTATTGGAAGACGCTATTGCAAAGCTTTGGATCTCAAATGGTGGTAAGTTGTGGTCGGATGATCATCAGGTGTTTCCATAGCTTATTTCTTAGTACAACAAAGGAAGAAGAAGAAGAAGAGAAATTCTTTTTAATTCTTGGCTGCTCGAATACACAAAAAGAGGTGAAGGGTGAGAAATAAACTGGTCCAAACAAAGGTTGTCCTCATCGAATTAAGAGTAGGTTCAAGTGTTGTAACAGAGAGAAAAAGCGAAAAACAGTAAAAAAAGGAGGATAAGAGTTGTCAAGAATGATCGTAGAAGTTTGTAAAGGGCTCAGAGACTTGTCTCTGTTCAATAGAGGGATAAGGATTAGGGTTAAGGACCTTGGTTCTTATCAGCTTGAGGCTTGAGGTTTACTCGAAAACAGGGAAACAGGCTGGAAAAAACTGAGAAGAACAGCCATGAGTATGATGCATATAGGAATGCCTAGAAACATTGAGCGCAAGATCTTAGGTAGACGTATGGTTAAGCCATCCTTTGTAGCAAGGTGATTGCGTGCATAACTCGGCATCTCAGTTTCATGAAAGCTGGAACTTTGTAGCTGTAGCATAACAAAAAGGAGATGAGAAAGAGACTATAAACCACAGTAGAGACAAATAACAAAAAGCAGAATATTCACCTCTTTGTTTTGTTTGGTTTTAAGATATTCTACAGACAGAGGTTCAAGAGAATCACAGCCATGTGCGTCGAGAAACTGAATGCTCAGCGGAACGTTTATCAGTGATGTAAGGTTCTTACAGTTATTGAGGCATAGGGTAACCAATGAGGTAAGAGCTATAATGCTTGCTGGCACGGTCGTAAAATCATGGCCGCTGAGATCTAAATAGGTCAACTTGGTGAAATGGCTAAGCTGATCTGACAATGGCTCAACGTTCTTGCAGTTTTCAAGGCATAGCTCAAGCAAACAGTATTTGCCCCCATCTTGACTTGCGTCAGATAGATTCACCAGTGATTTGAGGTTCCTACAGTTGGAAAGAGTGAGTATCCGCACCTGGGTTAGCTCTGGTAACACCTCGAGTTTGACACAGTTTCGAAGCCAGAGAGTTTTCAACCGGGAAAGACTAGTCATAGCTTCTGGTAACTTCTCAAAGTCATTTCCACTCAAGTCCAGCTTCTCTAGGAGTTCCAAGTGACAAATCTCGTATGGGATTTCTTGGATGTTTAAGTTGATTAGTTTTAGCTCTTTCAGATTGGGAAAAACTGGAGAGCTGGAAAACTCAAGAGGTTCTAAGTTCTCTTCGTAGCTAAACCTCATGATCTTGAGACAATTAAATCTGTTGAACTCCGAAATAAGGCGAGGTGCTTGCTGGAAACTGATGGTCGATGTAACAAGGAACTGTTGTTCAGAAGTAATGGAGAGGTAGTCAGCACATCCTCTGAATAATAGATCGAACTCAAATTTTATGTCTCCCTCGATCGATAAATTCATAAGTTCGTCCATATCTACTGCTCCATCTGGGAACTCCAAACTAATGGGTTCCTTCCTGGTCAATGTCTGTATAAAAACATACAGGGGCCTCTTACTCCTTTTATTGTAGGATAGCTTGAGCTTCTTTAAGGTAGACCTTTTGCCAATACACTTTGGAATTCCCTCCAATCTCGTGCACTGTTCCAGAATCAATTCCTCAAGACTCCTGATACATGAAAGATCTGGAAGGTGTCTGAGATTCTTGGAACCCGTCACATCTAGTCTCTTCAAATTCCTAAACTTCTGTGAAATGTGTAACACCAATAACAATAGGAGATGAGAAAACTTTCTTCCGGATTTCACAAACACAAGCAATCAGGATCATAGTAAAGGTTACCTGTTTCCCACTCCAGAGTGATTTTAGATTGCTGTGACGCAAATTGAGTTCAACAAGCCAATCTTCGCTAAAGCAGAAATGCATGGATTTCAATGAAAATGCATCCCAATGGAATAACCGTAGGTGATTGTTAGACCAATAGGATAACCGTTGGAGACTATTAGACCGATAGGTTAACCGTAGCAGGTGATACAGGTCATATGAATTTGGAATGAGCTGAAGCCTCGACTCTCTGTCATCTAAATGCTTGTAGACCTTGAGAAACTTGAGATTATGCATACGGTTAACAAAACTGGTCGCCAGGGAAAACGCAGAGGTCATCTCACACGTGTGTAGGGACATGCATTCAATTTCTTGTGTTCCCTGATGATGGAAACATGAACACATAAATACATAAACAGAAACCATCGGGCTAGGATGCAGAAAGACCTAAATGATAGATCAAAAGATTACGTAGATTCTTACATTTCCGATTGCCAGTGCATAACAAATTTCCTCAGGACCCACGAGAAGTTTTCGAGAGTTGTGCATAATTTCTCTTCCCATTTGTTCAACCAACTTATGCATGACTACACATCCATTAGCTGATATTTTGATTAGAGATTTCTCTGCTAAAACTCTCATCCCCAGGCTCCTCTCAGGTATGGTACCATCAAGTAGTGAAATGACACGCTGGAGACTTTCTCCGTTAAAGAGACAGGCAACATGAAGGAAGACATTCCTATATTCAAGTTTTTGTAAGCCATCGTAGCTAATTTTCAAGATTTCCACTATATTTTCATCAAGACTGCTTTCAAGTCCACTTATTGCTTCTTCCCACTCCTCAGGAGAGTCAGACCTTCCACGGAGAAACAAGGCATGGGCTTGGAGGGCTGAAGGAAGGCCGTGAGCAAGCCGAGATGTTCGGACTACGAGCTCTTCAAATCCCTCGGGAGGACTTCCTCCTCCAAAGGCAATCTGTTTAAACATCTGGAGAGAATCCTTATCGTCCAAGCACTTAACCTCGTAAAGTGTTTCTACTCCACAACTTTTAAGCAAGCCCCTGTCTCGGGTGGTTATGATGATTCGGCTCCCAGGACCAAACCAGCTTGTCTCTTTTGCCAGGGCATGCACCTGGGCCACTTTATCAACACCATCAAGCACAAGAAGAACCTTTTGGTTCCGAAGTCTCGCCTTTATCTCGGCGCGTCCAGCTTCCACGCTCCATATCCTAATATCATCAGGAAGGAAACTGCAGAGCATTTGATTTTGTAAACGCACAAGGTCATGGTCATTGTCTTTACAAATGCCCTTAATGTTTTCTATGAAACAACGAGCTGGATATTCAGGTGAGAGCTGGTCAAAAAGACACTTGGCGATGGAGGACTTGCCAACACCTCCCATTCCCCAAATTCCTATGATGATACGAGCCTCTTTTGACATGAGATCCAGCAGAGGAGTGACATCTTTCATGTGAGTTTCCATCCCAACAAAATTATCAAAGTCTAGTTTATGCATCACTGTCACCTGTCTTGAAATATTTTCGGCAATTTCATCAACCATTGTAGCATCATCGATGCTAACATGGAATATGAGCACCAAAAAAATATAAATACAGTTTTCTCAATGAAAAGTGAGGTTTGACTAATTCCTTAGGGAAAAAACAGGCTTACCATTCACTGGAATTGATGCCTGCAAGATTGGCAATTCGGTTAAGAGCTTCTCTCCACCTGGAAACTTGATCAACCATATCTGGACCTTGGTGTCTTTCTAAAGCAAAACTTCTTCGCTGATGCCTCACATCAGAAGGATCTACTCCATAGAAGACGGGAAAGACTTTAAGTCTTCCCTCCCTCATAAGCTCCATTATCAATTGAAGTTCCATCAAACACCACTTCGACGTAACGTAGTTCTTAGAGAGAACAACAACAGCGAAGCTTGAACTTTCTATGGCTCTGCGAAGTTCTTCAGAAATGTTATCGCCTATCTCAAGCCTCGAATCATCTCTAAATGTAACAATTCCCCGGTGAACCAATTCTTTGTACAAATGGCTGACCATGGCTTTGCGGGTGTCTTCCCCTCTGAAGCTGAGGAAGACGTCGTACTCCCGGTGACGAGGTAAGGACGAGCTCGCCATTTCGTTGAACGACTCGACGGAGACTGGTGGGGGTTATGCTGACCTCCTCTTGGTGACCGGTACATATATTTCCATTGGATTGGGGTAAAGTGTGCTAGAGTTTAAAAATTATGCGAATTTTCCTTTTATAATCGAATGTAATGTCAACGGTAAGTGGCACGCCACTCGGTTACAAATAAATTCTCAAAGACTGTTTCAAAATACAAAGTCAACTCTAATAAGTCTAAGTGGCCTCCCACTACGTTACTTCCTTCTAGATTCTTGAAATTTTCTCCCTTCATTTTGCACTTTCCAAGGACTTTTTCCTTCCCTTCTTCGTTTCTCTTGCTTGCAAGTAAAATTTTTCATTGCTCTAACCAAACCAATGTCTTCTTCTTCTTCTTCTTCTCTTTTGTTGGCTGACAGGGAGTTGGATGTCTTCCTGAGTTTCAGCGCTGAGATACATCTTGGCAATGATTTTAATTATTATTTGTCCCGAAATGGGATCAAATCTTTTAAATCCGAGAGCTGGAAGGAGAAGAATTTCGAGCTAGTTGATCAACAACGGATACTCGAAGCTTTGGCAGAGACGAAAGTTGCGGTTGTCATGACGTCGGAGAAGCAGTCTTGTTCCGCTGGGTTCCTGGAAGAGCTCGTAGTAATACTTGAGTTTCAAGAGAAACATTCACTCACTGTCATACCAATCTTCCTCAGAGACCAACCTTTGGATATGGAAGAAGCCTTCCAACTATTTCCGGAGAGGTCTCAAATTTGGAGGGCTGCAATCACCAAACTGGACAACATAGCCAAACATTATTGGTTTTCTCAAAAGCGTGTGGGGATGAGTGATTTAGATCGGATCAAAAAAGTTGCTGGTGACATTTTGTTAATGTTTCTCTCTTCTACATCGAGTGATTTTAGTGGCCTTGTGGGAATGGATCGTCAGATGAAAGCGTTTCGTGAGCTGTTGGCTTTAGAAACTGTCAAAGAAGTTCGTACCATTGGCATTTGGGGTAAGGCAGGTGTGGGGAAGACAACTCTTGCAAGGAACACTTTTGCAGAGATCTCTGTAAATTTTGAGACACATGTTTACCTAGAAAATGTCGGAAACGAGAAAGACAAGCTTGAAGGGACAAATCTTATGAGCTTAGATCATGATGGGCATGACATTACTGAAGCAAAGCAGAAGCACCGAAAAACTCTGCTTATCGCTGACGGTGTGGATAACATTGAACACGGGAAATGGATTGCTGAACACGCTAAATGGTTTGCTCAAGGAAGCAGAGTCATTCTTATTAGCCAGGACAAGGATTTGCTTGTTGAAGCCGGAGTGGAGGATGTGTTTGAAGTCAGATCTCTAAGATATGATGAAGCTCTTCAACTCTTCTCATATTTTGCTTTCAAGCAGCCATATCCACCTTCTGATTTCGAACGGCTTGCTGTTCGTGCTGTCGAGCTCGCCGGGTTTCTTCCTTTGACACTTCGACTGTTTGGCTCGTTTTTAACTGGTAGAGGTCTACAGGAGTGGGAAGCTGCGCTGCTTAAACTGAATGCAAAGCATGGTAAAGACGTGTGGAAGCTTATGGAAGAAGCAGAAGATAAAAACGTTGTGTATGCATCAGAAAAGATAAAAACAAAATAGAACTATCAAGAGTGGTCACTTGTGTCATTACCTTTTTCATCTTATTTTGTTTCTTTGATGATAAAATGTTTGTGTAAGCTAGCTTTGGTATCCACAATCTCCAGTAAGCTCTTATATATGTCCTAAAACTGTGATGACAAGTTTTTTTTTGTTTGCAAGTTCTTATTGTTACTGTTAGTATAGAAATATGTTATAACTGTGATAAATTGGAGTGAACAAGCTGTTCTATAATTCCTTTGACGATGGATCTTGATCCTTCACATACAATTGTTGTTCTATTTAATATCACGTGATAAGTTTTTTACCCTTTTTCTAGTAATTTACAAATTTTTACACATTAAATATATGTGAAGATTTATATTCATCCAATCACTATTTAAATTTTATTTTCTTTTATATTTTATTGTGTGTTGTTGAATTTCTATGTGAAGATTTCTTAACTCACTTACCCTTTGTTAAGATTGTCCCAAGAAAAACTTTATGAAAAAAAAGAAACAAAAAAGATTGTCCCAAGTATATTTCATACTTGATTTAATCATCATCAACCATGATGACTCATTATCTTGAAAAAATAAACATTTTTGAACTATATAGAGAAATGATCTTCTACAACTGATTTTAAGCTCGAAACATTTAAACATGAGATTGCTATCAGAAAAGCAAATGAGAAACAAATATTCTCCTACAAATCAGGGCATTCTATGTATTATCTATTAACTCAAAATGGTTGAAGCATGCAAATGTTTACTTGGTTGTGAGATCAGTGAGTCCCAAAAACCTATTTAGATCATTGAAGAAGAAGTGTGGAGTATTAAAAGCTGCAAACACCTTGTTCTGCTCACTCTTCTCGAAAGCGGACAAGGAGGGCGTAAACTTACAAAAGTCTCGGTTGTTATTGGCCCAAATACTGGTTGGTCTCAAAACTTCCCAACTGTTAGCTTCCATGTCGTACACATGCATCACACTTTTTAAACAAATAGTCGTCGAATGCCTTATCTCGTCCACCACTAGACGCTTGCCATCGTACACAACCACGTTCCAAGATATAAGCGTACTTTTGTTCATATATGCGTTCTTGATCTGCCTGGCGAGTGCCCACTTGGTATTCCCGAGTAGTGTGTTCACTGAGATTGTTTCTATCGTCCCCGATATTAAGGTCGGGAGATTGATCTTATCGTCGGACGCAAAAAACAGTTGTACCTCCGGTTTCTGATGGAATTCAGAAGGAATCAAGCGTGCTTGCTCGGTCTCGGGATCGAAAGCTATGATGCTTCCGTCGTTTCTCAGCCAGTGAAGGATTCCGTTCAAGTAAACAGGTTTCATTCGCATCGTGAGATCGCTTTTTGAGGTTTTGGTGGCAATGGTTGTTTCGGATAATCTCCAAGAATCTCCATCGCTGATCTCGAACGCATACGTCGTTTGCATCTCTAGTATGCAGACGATCTTGAACCTCATGGTGGTTTGGTTTTGGTTTACCGCGAAACCGACGCACATTGCCCTCGTTGTATCAGCAATGTTTCCCTGAGGATAATCCCAAAACGTTTTACCATCACCACCAACTATCTCGGAGAGAAGCTTAGATCCTGAGTGATCTACAAATCGAGACCTTTTTGTGAGGGGGTTCATGATGTAGAGGCCATCGATGTATATTAGGAGAAGGCCAAAGCAAGACCCGAAAATGTAATATCGATTATGAACTAATTTATCTTCTTTCCCCGGGTGGCAATCAACATAACTGGCAATGTACCTACAAAGGTTAAACAAATAGGATTTGGCTCGAGAAGAGTAACATATTTCGAAGTTCGGATCGTCGGATATGTGTGATTTGATAGATCTATTCGTGCATTGCATCATCACTAGAGATTTGGGTTCTAATCTGAAGAGAATCTCGTCTAGTAGATGCAAAGGTAAGTCATTGATCATGATCAGAAATGGATCAAAGTAAGTGTTTCCTTCTACTTTGCCTTGTTGATACGATTATTTTCGTTTATTTCAATGTTTTAATGATGAAGTTGTTAAATAGGTACACAAAAGAGTAACAATCAAGTTGGCAATCTCACCATTATAAAGAAGAAGAAAAAGTTACCAGTTTTATTATTACATTTTGATGGATTTTGGAGTGGAATCTTATTTTTTTAATTGTCTTTGATGAAATCATGAAAATTCAAAAGATTATATATTTATAATTAGTTTAGATTGCAAAATAACTTATTAGTTATTAGTTTGAAAAAAATGTCAAAAAATCCCAAAATAATAAATACTAGATGGTATGCCGCTACTATTATGGTTCGTATACGATGCAATATGAAAATTATAAAAATTATAATTCTCTTTCAAAAAAAAAAAAAAATATGAAAATTATAATTAAATAATATTTATTTTTTATAGTTTTAAAAATAGTTAGCAAAAATTATTATGATACCTACATATATTAAAAAACAAATACTAATTTAGTGAGTGTATTTGTTGTTTGGCAACATGAGTAGTATATATTTAATAAAAAAAAAGTAAGTTATCATATATTTGTTTGGCAGCATTTATAGTAGGAATTTAAATAGAAATTTTTTTTCTATATTATCATTGATTTTTTTTTTAAACATAAATTTTATTTAATTTTGTAATGAAATTTTATGTGAATATAAGAAAAAATAAATGTTTTTTTCTAAAAACGTATTTTCTTTTAATATATAGTAGATTTTCGTTTATTTTAATGATTTTACTTACGAGGTTGTGGAAGAGTATTTTTCTTATAGACATAAAGTAACAACAAATTCAATCAAAAGTAACAAGACAATCTCACCATGATATAAGAAAACTAATGAAATATTAATACATTTTGATGGATTTTAAAATAGAATCTCAAATTTTTTTATTATCTTTGATCAAATCATAAAATATTCAAAATATTATATATTTATGGTTTTTTAGATTGTAAAATAATTTATTAGTTATTAATTTGTACAAAATGTCAAAAATATAATATCCAATGATAATCTATCAGCATTGTCTCCCATCAATGTATTGTCAAATCCTTCTTTGGATCGATACAACATGTCGTTATGATTAAACCTTTAACAAAAGAAAAAAAAAACCTATATTATGGCTTTTTATAAAATAATTATAGTTGTATGTACGTACAAACCAAAAAAAGTTGAAAAAATATATAATTTAATGTTTTTAAAATTTTGAGTGTGCATATGAATTACAATTGTTTCGGACTTTCTGCGCGCGCCTACCAGACTTGGAATTTTCTAGTCATTTCAACTGACCTGTAACACCAAATCTTAGCCGTTAATCAATCTTCTCCACTCGATCTCAACCGTTGATTCTCCTTTTCTCCTCGACCCACACGACCTGTCAACAAAAATCTACAAAAGGCCAATCTTCAAACTTTCCCGGAAAATCCCCAGAAACCTCCAACGAACCATCGTCAAATCTCATGACCAAGTCACTTTCTCTTATTAAATTTTATATAAACACTTAATATCTCATCTACCTACCAAAAACTAGATGAAGAAATGGCGAGCTTGAGCACGAGCTTGCTCGGAATAAGACGAGCGTCGAGTAACAACAAGAAGGGAGAAGAGAAGATGAAAAACGCAGCGTTTTGTCAGAAGCATCCAAAGCACAGGCAATCACCTGGTGTATGTTCTCTCTGTCTCAACGAGAAGCTCTCTATTTTCATCAAAGCAGTTTCTTCTTCTTCTTATTCTTCTTTACGTCGACGAAAAGCCCGTCAAATCGTATGCTCTTCCTCAACTACTTCCTCTCTTTCCTCTTACGGTTCTTCCTCTGTCTCTTCTTGCCCTTCTCCTCGTGTTGATCGGAGAAGATACTTGGTAATGGCCGGAGGCAGCGGAAGAGAAAAAGGGTTGATTTCGTGGATCACGAAAAGCCGATCTGTGGCTTATAAGGTGGAGGATGATGAGAAAAGAAAGAAGAAGAAGAAGAAGACGACGAAAGGTGGTTTCTTTTTTGGTTTGGTGAGAACAAGACGAGACGATAAGAGAGTTGTAGATTGTTAGATTAATTTGATGGTTCTTGATGTTTGTAATTTATGATGTTTTCATGATTCTTTCATTCAAATTATTCGGTATGTGCAAGTAAGAGTGTGCTTCTCTAATTACAACCAAGAGAAAGAGAAAAATGAAACATTTAACTGAGCGGTTATAAGTAGTGACTAGTGACTCGATGGGGAGTTTAAATCTGGGTTTCGGTTCGGTCCTGGTACCAATTTTCAAATTTTCAGATTTTCGGTTTATAAATGAGAGTATTCATAATCTATTATGGATTGGTTTGGTACAGTTTTTTTATGTTTGGTTTATTTTTAATTTCAAAGAAATTTCAGTTTTAGATCGGCTTTTTTTTGGTTCAGTTAGGATTCGATTTTTTTTTTTTTTGTGTGGATATACACAAAGTGAATCCTTAAACCTGATTAATATTAGTATATGGTTTGGTTCTTGAGTCGATTGAGAAAAATGGTTTATGGACCCTATTGACAAGAAAAAATCGATTTAGGTATGAAGTTCTTATATTTTTAGGGTATAATTATATGATTCGTTAAAACTAGATTATCATAATCTCTCTAGGGGTGATTTGTTAGTTTGTTAAGAGGGTGTTTGTAACCCTTAAATGTGTTTGTCTTCTACGAAGGATGTATTCAATCAAGCATTTGAAGTGATTTGTGCTAAAATAACAATTCATGTTATTCAATCATAAATTTTAAAAAATCTTATAAAATCAGTGTTATTGAATTAGCAATTTGGAAAGGTACCCATAAATTCATTGTTATTGAAAATATTTTAAACGTTGAGATTTTAATAACTTGAGTGGTTTAGAGTATTTTCTTTAGTTAAAATACAGAAATCTAAATTTCATGATTTTAAGTGAAATTTTACAACAAATCATAATAACTTCCTAAATTCACCCAAAATCATCAAAATCATCCAAAAATTCATCAAAACTCAAATACTTTATGTTGAATACACCCCTCTAATAAGTCATAAAACAAAACACTAACATAAAAAGTCATTATCCTAAAACAGAATTACATATTTTTTAGAAAAGTATTCTAAAATAAATGTTTTTTTCAAAAACAATATCATCAATTATATTTATATAGTGTAAGTACTAATGTATGTGAATATGTGATTGTATTTAACGTAAGTTTACCCATTTTTATGATCAACATACATTGTAACACATGTGTGTATTGAGAAAAAAAAATGAAAAAAGAAGAAGATTGAACACATGTGAACACAAAGGGAGACTTGTCAAATGATGTTTGACACTTTCAACTCCATGAGCTCACACATTTTCCAGGAAATTCTCTCTTTCTATTTTACCTTTTCTAACGATTTACCCTCTAGATATCTCTCGCTTTGAGTATCTATAGTTGGCACAATATTTCATATAATTTATTTCAGACTTACTAGCTTTGAGAAATTATGAGAAGAATTGGTTGAACTTTTAGTTTTATGGCTAATATGTTATTTTTTTCGACGAAAAATATTCATAACTTGAAATGTTACATAGTCAGGAATACAAACCCTGAGTGAACTATGATGGTGGATAAATAGATCCAAAAAAAGAAACACATTTGAAGAAGGTCCTTGTTTAGCTAATGTGTGAGCAAGTACGTTAAAACAGCGAGTAACAGTGAGAAGTGAGAATTTCTAAATTTTGAAGTCCAAAACATGATATCTTTGCATAGATTTTCTACTTCAATATTTGTCGTCGCTACAGAAAGTATATTAACCAATATTTGGCAATCCCCTTAGCTTAAAGCCGATCTGTGGCTTATAAAGTGGATGATGAGATAAGAAAGAAGAAGAAGAATTTATTTAACCAAAAAAAGAAGAAGAACAAAACGATGACGAAAGGTGGTTTCTTTTTTGGTTTGATGGGTACAAGAAGAGACGATAAGAGAGTGTTGTAGATGATTAGATTTGATGGTTCTTGATTATTGTAATTTTATGATGTGCTCCTGATTCATTCATTCAGATTTATTGTGGTACGTATAGATATCTAGAGTTTAACGTTTTGAGCAAGCAAGAGAGCTTTCTCTATTTACAATGAGGAAAGGAGAAACAAAAAAAGACATTTAACCAACCGGTTGTTGTCTCTACTTTATTCGTATTTTTGTCATTGATTCTAGGAGTTTGTAGTTTTTTTTATGATGCGAGGCTTGCGAGCATATAGGATTCGACCAAGCTAACCGTCAAGATATCGTCAAACCGAATCATCAAACTAAACCGGAAATCTTTGGATTAAATAATCGATATTTAACAATTAATCATGTTGATCGATCTACAGCCTCACAGATAGTTTGAATTTGGCTCAAACTACACACGGTTTGAAACAAAGGAAGTGCACAAAGAGAATTTTTCCTACCTAGAACCGCACAAAATCTGAAAATTGATCCACAACCACTTGGCATTTAGAATGACGGGTTATGTCATATTTAGTCAAAAATCTCGATTTTGAATCAAGATTAGAGTAAACCAACTCGTAAACCGACTCATAACCTATACCAATCCTGATCAAGATTCAAATCTAAAACGTCCACCCGAAAAAGAGTTTCACGGTTGACCGTGGTATTGCATTGGCTTACAAAGCATCATCAAAATCACGATGTTGAATCGGAGAAAGACAAATGAAGTTGTGGTTATGGATTAATATATTATGTGTACCAACATCACATATTGGAAACTCTGATAGTATCTTCCAAATTCTGAAAGTTCATTAGATCACTTAGCGGAAGTGAAAAATGCCACCGATTCCCATATGCAATAAACATATTACTAGGGGAGGCATAAGTTTCGAGTGTTGTTCAAAATTTAGAAGACATGCACAATAATTCTGAGCAACAGATCACCGCTACATCGACGAGGAGTCTGCAGAAGCACCTTGGTTCATCTCAGAGTGCAATATATTGGATTCCCACATGAGGTTGACCCACAAAGAAAACGGTGAATCTTTCTTCTTTGACAGCTTCCTAGTTGAGAAGTTAACAAAATCTATGAATAGCCTCTCCTAGTTGAAAACTCTCTGGCTTCGAAACGGCATCAAAGTACTCAAGGAGATGCCAAAGCTAACTCGGGTGCCGACATTGTACTGTAAGAACCTGATCAGATCATTGGTGAAACTATCTGATACAAGTCAAGATCAGGCAAGATACTTTGCTTGAGCTTCGACTTGAAAACCGCGAAAATGTTGTCTCATTGTCAGATTAGCTTAGACATTTCACCAAGTTAACATCGTTAGATCTCAGCAGCCATGATTTTGAAACATTGCCATCAAGCATCAAAAATCTTACCTCATTGGTATATATCTCTTTGTCTCAATAACTGCAAGAAACTCAAATCAGTGGCCCAGTGGAAAAACTTACCCTGAGCCTCCAGTTTCTCAATTCACACGACTGTGATTCCCTTGAAGTTGATTCTGTAGAAGAGTTAAAGGAAAAGCCAAACAAAGAGGATAATATTTGGCTCTTGATTCGTCTCTACTATGATTTATCTAGTCCCCTTTCTTTATCATCTTGCCACAAAGAGTCGCCAAACCATCTGATTTCCTGCAAGATTACATAGGCGCTCATGTTTCTATGCTTTCCTGTCTGAATCATGCTCGTGGCTGTTTCTGTCATTTTGCTCCTGCGTGTCTTCAAGTGAACATCAAGGTTCAAACCAGCGAGGTCCGATTTATCTGAATTTAACCGCAATTATCCGGATTTAACCGAATTTAACCAAAAATTTTTTAAAAAAAAGAAATTTTGGTTCAATTTGGTATGAAACTCATAACCGAAATTAACCGATAACCGAACCGAACCGAACCGAAATTGATTTCGGTTCAATTCGGCAATAGCTTCACAAGATTCCGGTAAACCGATAACCGAAAAAACCGCCTCGGTTCGGTTCGGTTAACCGAAATCGCAGGCCTAGCACAAACCTTCTACTTACGAATTTGACAAGGTTGCAACTTTGTATATCATCAATGATGAACCTCATCAAGCATTCCAGACTCTTTTTTAATGTTCCAAGCTCATTAAGATATGTGGAGCATAGGAAATTGTACACAACAATATTAATATGCATAGCACTGATAGCAGTTTACAAAAACATCTAGAATACATTTCAACTACTCCTGTTGACCAATCTTCTCCACGACACTACTTCTCTTCCTCACTTCTCCTCTTCTTGATCTCAATGCTAGTGGTGCCACCATGGATATTGACTTGGTTCTTCCATTGTATCTTGATATTTACTTGCTTCGTACATTGTATCTTGATATTCACTTGCTTCTTCCATAGTACCAGTACCTTGATTCTCTTGGAGTATTTGCATTGTAGCTACCCAATCCAATTCAGTTCTGCCGCGTAAATATGAGCCTAGCACTTTAATGGCCAAGGGAAGACCACCAACGAGCTCGATTGCATGAACTGAAAGCTGTTTGAAACGAGTAGTAGAAGGAGTTTGCTGCTTGAAAGCAAATTGATAAAAGAGTTGAAGAGCTTCATCAAATCTCAAACACTTAACTTCGTACACATGTTTTACTCCATTGGCTACAAGCAAACTCTCGTCTTGTGTGGTCACAATGACTCTACTCCCTGGACCAAACAAACTGGCAATCTTCTGGACATCCTTCAACTGTTCTATACCATACACATCATCAGCAACAAATAAAACCTTTCGGTGTCCGAGCCTTCTTTTAGTCACATCCGAGCCCCCACTAGAATACCTTGTCGTAAGAACTTCTCTTTCAATAATCTTTGATATAAACTCTTCTTCTAAACTCAGTGGGCCATAGTCTTGATACATCTTTCCAATGTTTTCTAGGAAGACATGACTATGAAAATGATTCAAGATCTCATCGAACATATGTCTTGCAAGAGATGTTTTGCCAATGCCTCCCATGCCCCAGATACCAATGAGTCGAAGTTGGTTGAGGGATTCTAAATCCAAAAACTTGTGCAATGCTTTCATGTGCTGTTCCATCCCAATAAGGGTTTCGGGGTTTCTGAGAGTGCCCGTTATAGACTTGTCTCTGAAATCAGATCTATCAAAGGTAGATTTTCTTGTTTCTGTACTGCTTTGAAGTGATAATTCATAGCTACGAAGTACCATTCCCCATTCCTTCTTAGCTCTACCATATAATCTTGAGCCGACTGCTTGTATGGCGCGAGGAAAACGACCTGCAAGCTTCACTGCACGAACTGAGAGTTCTTCAAAGCCAACAAATGGATGGTTTTGTTTGAAAGCACATAAACTGAAGAGTTGAAGTGCATCAGGGAATCCCAGGCATTCAACTTCATACATAAGCCTTACACCACAGGCAATAAGTAACTGTTTGTCTTGGGTGGTTATAATAACTCTGCTCCCTGGACCGACCAAATCAATTTCTTTTGCAATGGCATCAAACTGTTCAATTTCATCCACATTGTCAGCAATTAGGAGAACTCTTTGATCCCTTAGAGTTTCTCTGATGTCATCAGAGAACATGTGAACCCTTCCTCTAAAATCTTCTGAAACAAGTGTATCATGTAAGCCCAGTGAACCATATCGTTGATAAATTTCCTTGACATTGTTCAGAAAGAAATGAGCATCAAAATGGCGTGAAATCTCAGTATACACATATCTAGCAACTGCAGTTTTGCCAACACCTCCCTCACCCCAAATGCCTAACTTACTAGTTTCATTATTAGATCCTAAGTCCAACAATCGTAACATGGCTTCCATGTGGTGATCCATACCCACAAGACCACTGAAATCCATTGACGTTGAAGTACTCAATCTATGCAAAATCTTATCAGTAATTCTATCTACCAGCTCTGCGTCACACTCCCTATCAATTTGAGAAAAATGAAGTCATGAATAGTGTTGAATAGTAGAGATATGCACTAAACATTTTCCAACAATACATGACCATTGAAACGGTTAAAAGCTCAAATGTAAATTTACGTTTGAAGCATATGTACCGAGAAGGTATGAGGGGAGATCATTCTTCTTTCACCTCTGAAAAAAAAACTAAAGTCTTGGGACAAAGAGACGAGTACATATAGATGCTTACCAGTTCTTTGAATCCTCGTGAGCTATGTCGGCCAGTTCGGTTAGTGAACTCCTCCATATTTGCATGTGCTCTGGATATGCTACCGCATGCTCAGAGAAGTGCATCCCTACTTTTCCAGTCTGGTGTCGTGCGTCTGAAGGAAATACCCCATAGAAGACTGGTATCACAGTGAGACCACATTCGCGGTGATATTGAAGGATCATTACAAGGTCTTGAAGGCACCAAAAGGAAGAGGAATAGTTCTCCGATATCACAACAACAGCAACCTTGCACTCTCTTATGGCCCGAACAAGCTCGTTTGTATGTGAAGTGTCTGTCTCTAGCACTGTGGTATCTTTGAAAGTTTGTATACCCTTCTGATCTAAGGAACGGTAAAGATGGCTGATAAAATTTCTTCGTGTATCAACCCCTCTGAAACTAACAAAGACATCACACTGACGGATAGATGATGAGAAAGAGGAGGACATTGCGTGAGGTTTCTCCTAAGGGATTTTTGCAACTGCGAATGATTCGTGGATTCTCAAATGCAAGGGTGGAGACTCTATTGGGAAAGATGAACTGAAAAAGGTTGTTAAACCAAAGAAAATCCCTGCTTGCCGCAGGGAAAATACTAATATAAAGCCAACAAGTATATATAATACAATACACTGAGCGTTGAAAAAAAGAAAACTTACCTTTCTTTAACGTGCAAGGCAGTTGCTTGAGGTGGCCATCTACTCAAGAAAGAAAAAGTATTGTATAAGTCGTTTTCTGTTCTATTTTATTGACTCTTGCGATGTTTATTTTTAACAAAATGGGTTTTCATCAAGAAGTGTCAATCTCAAGTGAAAAAGAACAAGTCCTTTAGAAAATGGAAAACATCCCACTTGATTTGTTAATGCCAAATTTGTGAACAATTCAACATTGAAACTGTCAAGGATTCAAGGGTTAGCAATTCTAATAATATCTCAACATGTGATTTGGAATCACGTCTGTGCAAGAGTTGGCAATTAGTAATAATAAAAAACAATCTCAATCTGTGATTTGGAATCACGTCTGCGCAAAACGTGGTTAGGTGATTCAGAGAGTTTGGGGTATTTGCAACCTCTATAAGCTGACTATTGAGTTTAAGGCGTTTTCTTTCTTCAACCCCATTGTTCACCCCCTAACCACTACACCCGATCAATGGCTTCCTCCTCGTCACATAGTATCTGGAACTACCATGTCTTTCTAAGCTTTCGAGGACTCGACACTCGGAAAGCGTTCGTCAGCCATTTGTACAGAGCACTAGAGAGTAAGGGAATTCTGACCTTCAAAGACGACCGAGAGCTTGGGATGGGAGACTCGATTACCGACGAAATCTGCAGAGCCATCAGGAGTTCGAGATTCGCGGTCGTGGTGATATCGAAGAACTACGCTTCTTCAAGGTGGTGCTTGGACGAGCTTCAGTTGATCATGGAGCTTCAATCGGTAGGGGAATTGATTGTTTTTCCGATTTTCTATGAAGTAGAACCTTCCGACGTCAGACACCAGAGAGGAAGTTTCGCAGATTCGTTCGAAAAGCATGAAACTCGAGAAAAACCAGAGAATGTTTCCAATTGGAGAACTCGATTGTTCCGAAAGGAGGAGACTCGTGAAAACTCGGAGAAAGTATCCAAATGGAGAGAAGCTTTCACTCGATTCGCCCATCTATCAGGCGTGGAGTCCACCAAATGGTATGATCTTTCTTCGGCTTTTCTCTTCGTTGGCAATGGCTAACCCCATGGACCATCAACCATGTCATGGATTTTTTTTTTTTTTTTTTTTTTTT
>OVAY01000960.1:18392-28471 GCA_900406395.1 Kernera saxatilis
TTTTTTTTTTTTTTTTTTTTTTGACGTAGTGACATCAGATTTTGCAACACAATTTAGGGCTACATTTAATCATGCCGGTTAACATTTTTCTTGATCATTTTTCTTTATTCATTTGTATGATTAAAATTTTCAAACTATAATTTTAAAGGGTGTTCAAAAGGATTGAACTTAAAACGGTTTTGAGTTTCCATTTGGATTCAAATTTTAGTGAAGGATATCTTTAAGAAATTTCAGTTTTACATCTTTTTTGTTTTTTCAGTTCGGTTTCGATTTTTTGGACTAAACATCTTTCAAAACTTCTTTTTTCATCAACTAATATCTTCAATGTATTCTTTTATTTTTTACTTTAAAATAAAGTAATTCTGAAATAGAATTAAGTTTCTCTCTAATGTATTATTCTATTCTTTATTCTAAAAATAAAATATTCTAAATATATTCTATTTTTATTTTATTACTAATATATTTTATTTAAATTTTTTACAATTTAACCCCACTTATTTCATTTTTTTTTGCAAAACTTTTATAAATTACGATATTATTTAATTTAAATATTTATGGAATAAAAAAACCTACATTAAATCATAAAAAAATAGACCTCTCGACGCCGGTCCCCTCCTTTTAGTTGTTTTGCTTTTGTCTCTGTATCGCTTCTTCTGTGTTGTTGGTTGTGGCGATTTGCTCTTAGCCGGAGGTGAAGACGGAAGCAGATCCGGAGACAGCTCGGTGTTTCGTGGTGGCTCTGGGTCGGACGAAAAACGATGGTGGTTCTAGCGTGTTGCGACGGGCTGGTCTCGTCCTCGGCTGATCTATTGTTTCAGATCTGGTGGAAGGTTTGGGGTAGCGGCGTGTTATGGTTTGGGTTGAGGTTTTCGTTTTGCTGTTGGTGGTGGTTCAGTGACGGTTCCGAGCGTTTCTTAGGTTGGGTTCTGTCGACCTATGGTCCTTGAGCTTGCCTTGGCTTGGGGTCGTTGTCCAGATCTGCTTTGTCTCTTGCTTTTCCTATTTCTTTGGCTGAGCTCGTTTATTGCTTTTAGTGGTTAGCTAGTTAGCTTTTGTCGTTATGGCTGATCAGTTGATTTTGTCTTTGATCCGTTTTATCGTTTTTAGGATTGGTTAAGATTCTAGTATTGGGTTTTCCGGGTCTTGGCGATCTACGGGTTTTTTCCCTTTCTGTTTTCTTAATTTTGTTGGGCGAAGTTTATGGATCTTAGGTCTTCTTCGTTGTGTGTCTTCCAAGTTCGTGGTGTTTAGAGGTGCTATAGCCTTTGGGTTTGGGTTCGTCTCTCTGATGGATTTTCGCTGTGGAGGCATCTACTAGTTAGTCCTAGTTCTCTTTTCGAGTTTTGGGGCTAGTTTCAAGACGAAGCAGTTGTTTCGACCTTCCTTTCTTCTCTTGCGAGGATGTGGCCTTTCTCTTGTGTGTAGGTGGCGGAGTTTGGTTTGCGAGTGTCCGCGTGCAAGATTGGTTGGTCTTCTTTGACGTTTTCCCTGCCAGAGATCAAGGGTTCTTTTCCTTGAACCTATGTCTTCTTGAGTGCATTGTTTGCTTGGTTTGGTCGCGTCAGCGTGGTTACTTTATGTTGTTTCCTGTTTTGGTCCTTCTATCCGTCCTGCTTGGCTGCTCTGGTGGAGTTTGTTGTTAGTCCTTCCTTCGGGTTTTGGACTGGCTCGCGGCTCTTATTTCTTGGTTCAGCTTTGGCATCTCCCGTTTCTCTATGGGAGGTTATGGGGTGGTCTCGGGTGCATTATTTTGGTTGTAGCTCCCTAGTTTCTTTAGTTTCTCCATCTTTTCTTTTATTCGATTTGGATCGTTGGCTTGTTTGTTTATTTTTATCTTTGTGTTTACGTTTGTTTTTTTTTTTTTTGTCTAAGTTTCTCTTGTTTGGACTTTTGGCTCTGGAGGTCTTTTGTACATGCCGGCTTTTGGCTTTGTGATAATCCAGTGTTTAAAATTCAATAAATCCTTTAGATGACAAAAAAAAAGATCATATAAAATTAATAAAAACAATTTTTTTCGAGTGTGCAAAAGAAATTTTCAAATTCTGATATTGGAGAAAACAAAATAAATATTATTTTATAAATTATTTCAAATAATATAAATAGTACAAGAGGTGATTTAGTGTGATGTAACTTTGAAAATACTATAATATAGTAATTTAAATGAAAAACTGATTTTATTACAATAAGTTATTATTATTATTATTTGTTTTAGATATTAGATATAAATAAAAAGATTTTAAAGTTAAAAACCACTTTATAAATAAAAAAATTCAACTTTAAAATAGAGTTTTAGAGTGAAAAATAGGTTTATTCTAAATATAGAGTAAACAATAAGTTTATTCTATTTTAGAGTGGGAAATATAGAAAAGTTGGAGAAAAAATTACTGTAAAATAGAGCTTAAAGTCGAAAATATAGTGGGGTTGAAAATGTTCTAACTAAATTTTGACCCACCATAAATTCGGAATTAACAAATTTAGTAAATTGAATAATAGATATAAAAAAAGTATAAAGTATGTTGAAAACATATATATTAAAAATATATATTTTTCACGAAATAAAGCAAGATCATATCATTTACTATATGCAAATAAGAAATAAATAATTTTGTTATACATAACTGTAATTAGTTTTGCAGTAACTCGATTAGATATTTTCCTATGATGTGTATCATATGTAAAACAAATCGGTAATTACATATTTATATACACTTAAAAACACTCAAATGTGTTTTAACAAAAACAAAATCAACATTCAATGCATACATTTGTAACAATTTCATAGCATCATCATTAATGCGATAAGATTACTTTTATTTTTACATATTATTACAATGTGTATACATAAATACTGTATCTGAATTAACAAAATGTGAAATTAACAAAATGTGATTTTTATTTGCATGTTTTTTTTGGTGTCAAAAAAAAAAAATTCACAAAATGTGAAATTTACTTTTATGCGTTATGTTATGCACTTCATTACATGAATTATAAAGAACATTTTATCTTTGCGCATGTTGATTTTTCAGTTTTGTTTAAAAAATAAAAATAACATGCAAATCGCATAAAATTAGCTATAAGGTTCTTCGCTTCTTCCATACATCTTTGTACAGTAAAATCTCTATAACAAACCGAAGATGGGTAGAAATAGCTCTTATAACATGTCTTCTATATTCACTGTGAAGTTTCCATTTCATGTTTTGGCATGTTAGTGTGGACGAGGCAGCCATGATCGACGAAATCATTGAAGATATTTCAAACCGGCTTCCTTTTACGCAACCACTAGATTTCAGCAACATTGTTGGATTGACTGATCAGATAGCAAAGATTGACCCTCTGTTGGATATCGACTCTGCTAACGTTCGTATGATAGGAATATGGGGAATGGGAGGAATCGGTAAAACCACCATAGCCAAGTATCTTTATGAACAGCATAAACGTAGTTTTTTACCTTATTACTGTTTCATGGAAAAAGTTGCGAAATTCAGCGATGAGCGTGGTCTCCTATATCTGCAAGAACAACTTCTTTCCAATATCTTCCGTGAAAAGAATATAAAGCTGGAAAGCGTTGAACATGGAAGACAACAAGTTGAATTAAGGCTTAGACACCTCAAAGTTTTTCTTGTCCTCGATGATGTGGACGACGTGAGTCAAGTTGATGCATTGGCCAAAAACACAAGCTGGTTTGGCCTAGGGAGCAGGATCATCATTACCACACGAGACAGGGGTTTGCTCAAAGCCTGCAGAGTGGATAATATACACGAGGTTAAGTTCTTGGATGATGATCAATCACTTCAAATGTTTAAGCAGGTTGCTTTTGAAGGTGGATGTCCTCCTTCTGATGGCCATCAGCAACTCTCGGTCCGCGCATCTCAGCTTGTTCAAGGTCTTCCTTCTGCCATTGAAGCCTTTGGCTCATACCTGCGTGGGAAAACAACTATAAAAGAGTGGGAATCTTCACTGAGTAGATTAGAAAGAAATCCCCCTAGGAATATCATGAAAATCTTGAAGCTTAGCTATAATGCGTTAGAGGAATCAGATAAGACTATTTTTCTTCATATTGCGTTTCTATGTAATAGATACACTGTGCAACGTGTCACTACCCTTCTTGATGATGATGAATCAGAGACTAATCTAGGGCTAACTAATCTAGTGGACAAGTCTCTCATCAGTGTGTCAACTGATGGATGTATATCCATGCATGTTTTGGTGGAACAAATGGGAAGAGAAGTGGAATCGGAAAGACCTACCTCGAGAAGACGACTTTTGAGGGATCCTAAGGAAATTCACAATGTACTATTATCACAGGGAACGGTAAGCCTCTTGAATATCTTTTTTAATCAGCTTTTCTTCTTCATCTTTATCCCAAGTGACTTTGACGTTTCTGTCATCAGGAAACTGTACAAATTCAATCCATGACACTTCACATGTGTGAGATGTCCAGAGATCTGACTATAGAAACAGATGTTTTGGAGTCGATGCGTAATTTGAAATTTCTCAAGTTCTACAAGCACTTGGATGATATAGAATCCAAGCTACGAGCGAGATCAGTCCAGTATATATTACCAAATGAGCTCAGATTGTTTCACTGGGATGCATACCCATTGACAGCCTTGCCATTCGAGCTGCAAAGTCTCATTGAAGTAAATATACGATACAGTAATCTTGAGCGTCTCGGGGCCATAGCACTTCCTGTAAGCTACCCAACGATTTTATCGTTTTCTTTAGATTACACACCGATTATCAATTTGCATAGCCTTCAAATCCATCCAAAGTAAATTCTTTTCTGATTTGATGATTTTATTCAGGGATTTGAGAAGTTAAGGAGACTAGATTTGACTGGCTCCAGGAATCTGCTAGAACTTTCAGGTCTTTCAACTGCCAAGAAACTGGAGGAGCTGATAATCAACGGCTGCATAAGGCTGCAGGAAATTCCAGAGTCCATTTGTCGCTTACCTTTTCTGAGGAAACTTCATGCGGGCCGCCTCAATGGCACCACAATGATTACTGACCTTCAAGAGGGCAGCCTAAGCCACCGTAGTCAAATCAGATTGACGCTTCCTAATGCAAATGCGTCGCTGAATTATCTTATAGACCTCGCCATTGAGGGTGACATACGTATTGATTTGTTAGGTCTCAACGGTAATGCAGATGTCCTCTCTTTTAGTTCCCCTCAGGTCATACAATATTTCCACGGTTTTAAATCACTCATCATCAAGCGGTTTAATTACATAGAGAAGGGTGCTTCTTTTGGATGCTATAGCTTTTCAAAGTTTCTCGGTTTGACAGAGTTGAGCCTGATCAACTTAGAAATCCTGGAAATACCCGAGGACATTAGTGAGTTGAAGTCTCTAGAGAAACTGGACCTCAGCGGAAATCATTTTGAGTTCTTACCAGCATCCATGGGACAACAAGCCAAGTTGAAATACCTGAGCCTCTGTAACTGCCGCAGACTTGAATCATTGCCACAGCTTGCTCAGGTGGAAAGGCTCACACTTTTGGACTGTGTGAACCTCCGTTCATTGAGGGAAGAACTTCCCGGTGAGGAGAAAGACCCAAGAACCTACCATTTGCTTGAGCTTTGCCTTGACAACTGCAAGAATGTTGAGTCATTGTCATATGAGCTTAGTTATTTCAACAATTTGACATATTTAGATCTCACCAGCCATGATTTCGAGACGTTGCCATCAAGCATCAAAGATCTTTCCTCCCTGGTAACTCTCTGCCTCAATAACTGCAAGAAACTCATATCCATCGACGAGCTTCCATTGAGCCTTAAGTATCTCCTTGCAAACGGTTGTCTCTTACTAGAAAGTGTCTCCCTTTCTTCAAACCATTCCATAGAACACCTCGATTTCGGCCATTGCTTCAGATTGAACCAAGAAGAAGATCTGATAACTCAGATTTTAAACAACCAACACAATGAAGCGGTATGTTTGCTCGACCCTTTTCTCTCAATCACAATTCTAAATTCACATCTAAAGATTTTCACTCCCTTTTCTCGTAGGTCTCACCAAGATTCGCTTGCGTACCGGCAACTATAGCGGCAACTACAACACTTAATTTCTGGGATAGGCAATCCTACGGGACATCTCTACCTATGATTTGGTTATCCCCCACTTCCATAGGATTCGATGTGTGTATCAAGGTTGCTTCGAGGATCTGTCTGCAATTTCCGATGCTTTGTTATACATGGAACTCGACCGATGAGTTTTGTATCACCCTCAGACCAGATTTCTATCATCCGCATGAAGAAGATGATAGCACATCGCATCAACTGGTTATCATCCGCTTACCAAGAAGCGTTTTCACCGATGCTTTTATGAGAGTAAAAGCCAATCTACAATTTCCAGATGATATAGATGTTTCACCGGCCAAAATTACTCCATGTGCGGTTCGCGTCATTTTGTCAAAGACATCGAGGATCCATAGGCCTGAACTCATCGCGTGACATCTGACTTTTTTACATTTTTTTTTAATTCTTTTTTTTGTCAGCTACTGATTTTAATGATAATTTTAAATTGGGATTAGCGAGTTCACAGAATCCCCAGAATCAACAGTTTAACTCGGGAAGACAAATTAGAATCGTAGTGAAACTAAAACAAAACAAACTTAAAATTTAAACTAACGCATATGACATCCAAAAGGGAAAATGGACTCTAAAGGCTAAATCTAAAATACTGGACCGAAATACTCCGACGATTGTCTTCCGAAAACCAGTAGACACTGTTACTGAACCAAAAGACAAAAGTTTCGAGAAGAACTAAATAACTAAAACCTCTTCAGAGGACTAGAGGATCAGAGGACCTGAAGAATGGGCTAATACGAGTTCAACCAGCAACAACACAGCAGAAACGAACGCAAACTTGAAAGAAACAGAGCAAAGAAACCACGCCATCACTTCCTCCCTCAATAGACGATACACTCAAGAAGAACTAAGTACTAGATATAGAAACCTTGACATCCGACTGGAAAAACGCCAAAGAAGACCAACAACTCTTACCCGTGGACGCGGAAACTCGCAAACTAGCCTCAACCATTTACAGACAAAAAGAACTGGCCACCTCCTTGCAAGAGAATAAATGAAGATCGATACCACTACTTCGTCTTAAAACCCCTCTCAAAACCTCAAATAGTTCTTAAGGAAAGATTAGTAGATGTCTATGCAGCGAAATAACTTAAAAGGACACAGTCACACAGCCTAGTCCAACTCTAAACACCAAAAACTCAAAAGAAGCAACAAGGCAGAAGAACCAAGACCCAAAGCCATAACCCTAATAAATCGAATACTAGAACAAGCATAACAAAAACCAGAACCATAAACTGCAACAGCCCACAAGCCTAACTGCTAGCCAGAACAAAAACCAACCAACGACTAGAAGGAGAAGTAAAACGGAGGAAAACGGCAACAGATCTAATGAAACTCAAACCACAACCGAAATTGCAATTGATATCCAAAGCTACAGAATTTGAAAACTTCTCTAATGATCTCTGACAGTGACTACACCGGGTTTGACAACTTCTCAAAATGGCTCGGTTCGAGTCAGTGAGTCACTCGACTATTGTATCTCTAAATGTTAGATCTAGAGAAAACATAATTTTTGTTCTATCTTCTCTGATACATAATTTTTTTTTCCCTTCACAAATTGATAAAGTTATCAAACATTTGTTTCATTGTTTGCATTGGCCTTTTTGTTTTGTTTACCTTATAATAAACAGAGCGTTCGGTTACGTCCTGTGAGAATCAGCTAACAACTAAGTTTTCAATTCATTGCGGAAGGGCAAACATTTCTCAAACTTCCATCTGCTTTCCTTTTTTGAGAAGATCTAGATAACTTTTATGGTCGCAAAAAAAAAAAAAAAAAAAAAAAAAAAAAAAAAAAAATGTCGTTGCACGCGAATACTGAGAGTTCAAAGGATAAAAGTTGTGGTCTTGTGGCAATGTATGATCCGTTTACATGGATTGTTGTTACAAAAATCGAGAGGAGGTTCGGATATTAAAGAACCAAAGTTCAGCACTGGAGAGTGAGAGATTCTCGTATATTTCTATTTTGCGTTTGAAGACTTCTCACATACTCGTGAATCAACAAGTCTAAGCTCATATTGAATCCGAATGTTACTTTGTAGTCAGAATTAGAACTTAAGAGACTTGCAAAATTCTTCTCCAATTCATACATATGCATACGTTTAAACAAGACATAAGCATGTGTAATCCTGCAAATACATGTGGGAGGCTGTGTGTGCCCTGTAAAACTTAACTAACCTTACAACATATTTTTAAGACTTTGCTTTGAGCTTACATCCAAAGACTACTATTAACTCACTTTTTGTAGAGACTCCCTCCTACTGTTGATTCAAAAGAGCATTCATGTTTGTTGCTGGTAGATGCTTAACTCCGCGTGTGTTTCCTTGTAACGTTGTGTGAGGTATGTCGAACATTTGATCGCCGGATATCTATACACAAGCATCAAAACCATTATAAACATTTCGTTTACCAACTCAAAGATCTCAGGATAACACAACAAGATATAAAGTCTTACTTAGGAAGGTTGCTTTCCGACTTGCAGGTTGGGAGACACTCCACCAGACAGTCATGATTCGGTTCCACGAAGAATGGAATCTGCGTTGAAAGATCATTAGGCGCAACCTCGATGTTAAACACAGAACTTGACTGTTGAAGAAGCAAGCATTGAGCATATAGCCATCACGGCCACAAAGATTGTAGAGATAGACAAGGTGAGATTAGTAAGAGCCTTACAGAATATCGTTCCTGACCATTCCCAAGAACCCGATGTAACGTAGATCTGTAAGGTTCAAAATGCATGTGAGAAGAATGCAAGGTAGAAAAACATGACTTCAAGAATCACAATCACTAGTTGGTTTTTGAAGTATTTACTTGAAAAAGCCATTGCTCCAACGTTCAAGCATATCGCCAAGATTCACAATAAATGCTCTGTAGACAGAGAACTAAATAAATCCACCACATTGACAAATACTGGAACACATGTGAGTGACTAACCAAATGATTCTCAAGCTAGTCAGTACTACAGCATTCAAGATTAATGGATGATGGAGACACAATGAACAATATATACCCTTTAATTGGCGGTACATACTCCCATTTCTGAGGCTTCGCGTTCTTATCTTTGCATATCTAACATAAAGTTTAAGAAATGTCTCGTAACTAAACCGGGTCGCATCAAAAGTTATATGAATAGCAAAAACTGTTCTGCT
Organism: Kernera saxatilis; assembly: GCA_900406395.1. Taxonomy (NCBI): domain Eukaryota; kingdom Viridiplantae; phylum Streptophyta; class Magnoliopsida; order Brassicales; family Brassicaceae; genus Kernera; species Kernera saxatilis. Next base: position 27,624 of record OVAY01000960.1, read on the forward strand.
CAATACCTGAAGTCCCATAACACCATCAGTGGCTAACAGAGTCATCATTCCGAAATCAGAATGTGCTCCACACGCATATATTCCTTTTGATGGATCAGAAATCCCTAAAGGTAACAAAAGAAGCCAATGGATATGAACATATAAAGCTTAAGAAATCATAAATCTCTGTCATCTTTCATAACAAACCTTGATAGTGTAGCAACCGCATAGTTGCAATAGGCTTCCCAAGCATCTCCGTTGTATCAAAGTAATTCGCATCCAAATCGAGTGCTAAGGCCAATAATCTCGCAATATCCTTAGAAACCCTCCTGAGATTGCAGAAGAAAAGCTTATCATATACAGTGTGAAACGTTCAGTCCTAGAGTTATCTGTCTTCAGATTGTCAAGAACACAGATGAGAACATTCAACTAAACCTGTCGAATCAGAGATTCTAAACCAAAGATGAGACTTACAATGCTTCTTGATGATATTTCTCCATGGTTTCTCGCCACCGAGGTAAAACATCTAAAGCAAAAACATCGAAAATTCTTCAAAGAACAAAATCAAATACAAAGGAGAACACATTAAAGAAAACACTAACCAGAATCAGGCCAAGGGTTAGGTCCATAGAATGGCTTATCCCAATGAGGATCATCTTTAGGAACTTCGATTCCAATGTAATAACCTTCTTTATGATCCCCTAAAAAAACCCAGAAAGTTACAAAATTATTAATTTCGAGATTAATCAATCAATCAATCAACAAACAAACACCTTTTTGATTTAAAACTNTCAACAAACAAACACCTTTTTGATTTAAAACTGATCACACATGCACGAACCATTGACTTGATTCTCAGGATCTAAGAT
>OVAY01000960.1:28517-39550 GCA_900406395.1 Kernera saxatilis
TCTCAGAACTTTCATCTTCTCCTCTAAAGGAAGAGCGAAAAACTTCTTGCTTTGCTCGAAAACATCGTCCATAAACTCCTCGTTGATTCCGTGATTGATCACATAGAAAAACCCACAATCCAGACATGCCTGAACTCTGAAGCAACCAAATTTTTTTTTTGCTTTATAAAAATTATCGAATTTTGAGAGGAATTAAAAAAAAAAACAAATGGAGACAGACCTGTTTGAGGGATTCAACTGAATAATGAAGATCATCGTTGGATAGATCGATGCAATTAAGAGATGAAATTTTCATTGTTGAGTCTTGAAGCTCCTTCGTGTGATTCTCCATCTCTCTCTCTCTCTCTTTTTCTTTTTCTTTTTCTCTCTTGAGGAAGAAGGAGAAGTGGCGTTGTCGGTTTTTAATTCTTTCTCTCCACCATAAGAATTTATTATTTTTATATTACAGCCGTCACGACAACATCATCAAATTCACGGTCGTAAAAGGAATCTCTGGTAATAATTGGTGTGTCTGATTTGCACGACCAAAATTATGTTGGCACAAATAGTAAAACATAGTCAGTCCGTAACTAACTCCTATCGGCCACGACTATCCCTGTCAATTTGGGTTACAAACCGCGGATCCCGCCCTATTAGACCCATTGCAGAGCGGGTGTGGATCAATCAATTTAAGATATCAAACAAGTTTGGACGGTATGGATTGGAGTTTATATATGGTGCGGGTCTAAGTTTTTGAAAAAGTGCGTTTGTCGGTGTTCGTAAATTTTTAAAAAATATAAATAGTTTTGTTTGTTAAAAAGTTTAAATTCGTCGCGGACCAGATTTGACTTGCTTGACAAATCTACGATATTTGGAGGAACAATTTAGTTAGTTTGGCTCTATTCGATCCAAAATTTATAAATGTTGTATTTTATGAGTTTGGTTTGGCTCATATTTTTTCCAACTTTCTCTTAAACAAAAATTTTAGGTATTCATTAATCCATATAGTTTTTTTTAACGAAAAATTTCTACTTAACCAAGTTTAACCCACTCCCGTTTCTAGAATGTATGATTCTTATTCCTTTTTGGTTCAAAATCAAGGATTTGTGAATAGTAAACAAGGTTGGTCCCAAAAATCACATTGATTTTGTTTGAGGTTGGCAGATCAATATGTACACAATAAACCAATAGATCTAAGAGCAATCATTGGTCCTTCATTAATGTAAACCATTTAATTCACTCAATTAACTTTATTTACTTATTAAACAATGTCTAAGGAATCCAAATATCCAATGAAGGTCTCAATTAATTGGTTTATTCACCGGCTAAGAAATATCTAAGTGGACTTATTCGACAGACTTGACCCGAGAGATTCTCCTCCAAATTGACCTAGTTAAACCAATCAAACTATAAATTAAACATCACATGTACATCCTTATATGATCTTAATTAATCAGATTGAAGCTTTGGCCGTCAAACTATTTGGAAGTCAAGCTTGTTGACCAAACCGTTTTAGGTGGTTCGAAACTTCCATTGCCATTTTTCCTAAAATTTATATTCAAACCAACAAAATAATATCACCATTGAGTTCATAAATTGACCGGAATCTTTACCAAAAAAAATGGTTTAGGTGGTTGAATTAACAAAGGGAAGGTGGTTTGGGAATTGTGATTGCTCGTTCAATGGCATTGACTTGATCCAAAATTTTCCTCCTTTTTTTCTTATCCCGCCACAGAATGTACCACTTAGGAACATGTTTTGGAGTTAAATAGGAACTTGAATATGTGGTTTGATCAAAGATGGATCACCGGAAAGTCGACAAAGTAGAGCTATGTTTTAAGCTTCGGCGAAGGAGAAAGATTGAGAGCTTTAAGGCTCTTAACAACTTGAGATTCAGAAGCACAAGGTATATGATCAGAAAAGGGAAAAAGAGGATACCAACAACGGAAGAAGCTGATCAGAGAAGAGGGGCCAAGAAGGAGGAAAGATTTCAAAAAGGGAGGAGAAGAAGGGTTTTAGAGAGGATAATGGTCTCTCTCTATCTCACCTTAGCTTTTACCTCTCTAGGACCTCGCCGCATCGCCATTTAACAACGAAAGAGTAGCATGCACAGCTCGCCAGCATACGTAAAGACATATGGTGATGGGACGAGTTATGCGCTAACCAAGCCGCTTGTTCAAGAACGTGCCAAACTTAGTCCACATAACCAAGTTTCTACCCCAAAGGTCATCTCCCAAAAACACATTCATTAAGGCGAAAACAAAATTTCTACACTAACATGTACAATAGAATTCATTAAACCTATAAACAAGCATGAAAGTTTCACCAATTTAATAGTTAATACTATTTGACTAGTACTATGTGCCTACCTAAGCGTTCCAATGCAGGTGATAAAATCAAACGAACACACGTTTATTTTGCTTCTATTTCTTTTAGAATAATATAACAAAACAATTGTGTCGTACACTAAAAATATTAGATATTGAATCCGAGTAAGGAATTGATCTACCACAGAAGCAATTCTCGGACAACCATAACTGAATGTGTAGTTAAGTGGGATTATTATAATTTAAGCAATACATTACGATCATAGTATATATATAAATTGTCTTAATTAAAGCATAACAGCACAAATACCAGCAAACATGAACATTTATTCAAAGAGGAGTATAATATAGTGTACCTTGGCTGAACACACTGAATCAGTTGCAAAAAGAGGAATGCTTGTAGCGTTGAAGGTGGTGAATGAAAAGATCTACACGGTAAAACCATTCTCGGGACCAGCGTGAGTCTATGCAGAGGAAGGCAGCCAAGGCCAGGGATGTGGAAATGTAGACTGCACCACAAGTCCAATAAAACCACACAAAGTCTATGATCGCATTATCTTCTTCCTCTTTGCCATGCGTCGATGCACTTGGCTCTGGTACTCTCGTGGGGTTGCAGCTTGGATTGGTAGGAGGTCCACATAGATGAGCATTGCCTACATAACTCTTTTCAGAAAAGGTTATAAGATGGGCTGTGAAAGGGATTTCACCAGACAAATTGTTGCATGAGACATTGAAGTATCCTAAACTGTCGAGGTCAGCTAGCGCAGGAGGGATGTTTCCATCTAGCTTATTGTTGGATAAATCAAGACTCTCTAAGTCCTTCAGCTTTGAAAAGCTAGGTGGTATGAAGCCTGTGAGACGATTGTTTGACAAGTTCAGGGATCTGATATTCTCAAGATCGCCAATCTCAACTGGAATTTCATATGATAATTCGTTGCTTGACAAATCCATGCCATACATATCACCAATAATACCACCTTGATATGCTTCATATCTTCTTTTCGTTGAAAAATCAACTGTGGTTGCTGTTGTCGATGCAAAATCATTCTCAAAATTTTCATTGAGGTTAAGCATTGATGTATAACTCCAATCTATTGTAAATGAAGAGGCTAACAAGCTCATACCATATAGCCATCCATAGTCGTATCTTTCGGCACCAAAAGACATGTTACCCAAACATGACGGTATAACACCTTTGAATTTATTGTGAGACAAATCCATGAGACTAATTTTACTCAGCTGGCATATTTTCTCAGGAATATGACTTTGTAAGATGTTATTCCGCAAAAGAAGAACAATCAAATTAGAACTCTTGCCCACAGTGTTCAGTATCTTTCCTGAAAAATTGTTGTTCCGCAAATCAAGTACCTGTAATTCCTCAGCCTTGAATAAAGCGTCTGGAATTGATCCCATAAACTCATTGTTTTGTAGTCTTAATTCTCGGAGAGATGGAAAAATCACATTCCTTGGTATGGACCCAAAGAAACTATTGTGTGAGATGTCCAGAGTTTTAAGCATTTGTAGTTGATGAGGGAAAGGACCTTTTAACTGATTTCCCCTCATGTATACGTACGAAAGGCTTGACATTCTACCCATCCAAAGTGGAAGCGTGCTGGAAAGACTATTATCTGATATGTCTAGATACCATAGATCCTTTGAGTTTAACAAACCTTTTCCAAGACTCCCATTAAAATTGTTTCCATCAAGAAATAGCACACCTAAATCAGTAAGATTTGCATCCTCTGGAAATATTTCCCCATGGAATTGGTTATTTGAGAGCTTCAGGAAATACAACGAGTAGCAACCACTCAAAAAAAGTTTAGGTAGCTGCCCAGATATACCGTTAGAAGACATGTCTAACGTTTCTAGACTTTTCATCTCGCCCATAGAAGATGGAATGGTTCCATGAAATTGATTTGAAGAAAACCTCATGTACCTTAGGTTAGGAAAGACAATCCCTATGTCTTCTTGGATTGAATCGTGTATCCTATTACTCGAGATATCGAGGACTTGTAAACCATGCACAATCCTAGGTAGCTGAAGCTTTGTCATCGAATTGTTATTCAGTAAAATAATCTGCAGTCTTGTGTTATTCTGCACAAGCCAAGTCGGGAATGCTCCTGTCAATTTATTATATGAGAGATCAATGAAGCGCAAGTCATGCTGATTAACAAGAAAGCCAGGAATTGTGCTGCCAAAACCAAAATTCTGCAACTTTAGCATCTTCAACTGAAAATGTGGAACCCACGAGCTCTCAGGCTGAGCTTTGATCGTACCAACTTTTGATGACAATATGAATACCTTGAGCCTTGTTTGATTGACCAATGAGTTGAACAAGAATGAACCATTGAAGTTAATATGACGAAGTGAGAAATACTCAAGCGCTGATGGTAGACCAGACACAAAGGAAGACAGGGTTCCTTCCAATTGGTTGTTCGATAGATCAAGAGTTCGAAGGTAGATTAAGTTACCCAGACAATTAGGCATACTTGTCAAGGCATTGTTGCTTAAATCCAGCTCTCGGAGATTCATTAGTCCACAAAGCTTTGAGTAGCCTGAAATTATTTAAAATAAAGAAAAAATTATTCACACAACACATCCATGAAGAAATTCAGTTGGGAGGGTGACCAAATGGGTTGTAATAGTTCACCTTCGTGGGTCAAAGACAATTGATTATCTTCAAGATTCAATATTTGTAAAGATGGAGGAAATATTAAACCTGCAATAAGAAGGATAGACAAAATAAAAATATTCAGCAAACCAAACAATAATCAGAATTCTTATCAATAAAAAAGTCTTGCATGCTCCATTACGCATCTAGAATAACAAAATATCGCAAAACAAACAATATTCAGAATCCTTATCACAATCTGCTTCTATTCTATTTCACTAACCGACCTAGAAAGGTTAGTTATGCTTATCTGAAAATCCTGTTCAGAGGTCTACAATTGTAATTAGATTCTTCTAACGTCTATGTATAGATTCAACATAAAGTTAGAAAACTTAGAAAAAAACATATATTTAGAGCAAGCGAGTTTTTCTCTAACTTACCTAGGCTGTCTAAGTCGATGAATTCATTGCCACTTAGATAGAGTTCTTGCAACTTTGGCATATCTTCGAGTACTGCACCATCACACTTATCAGTTTCCTTCCTTGTGACGTACGTTTCTTTCTGCAAGAATATTTACTCACTTACCTTCAATAGATCGAGTGTGGTGGAATTTATTGTATGCCAAGCTCAAGACTTCTAACTCTACAAGATGTTCTAAACCTGAAATCCAAAAAAAAAACAAATATGTTATGATTAGATATTTTTGGCTAAAGATCATATTTGTTGTATGGTAAAACTTCCTGCAACTCGACTTACCTTTAAGTCGGGCAGTGTCTGAGAATTCATTGGAGCTAAGATCTAATGTTTTCAGCTTCGTCATTCGTAACCCTGCATCAACACATTATGCTACAATTAGCGATTTTATAAGCCAACACAAATATCTTCCATCTTTTCTTCTTGTTTTTCTCACCGTCACCAGCCTCGACGTCATTTATACTATTGGAACTTAAGTCCAATTCTGTTAATTCCTTGAAATTGATTAAACCTACACACCGATGTCTCCATTAGTCACCTGTCACCCTCTTGATTATTGTCTTTATTTATTTTTCTTGGAGAACAAGAAAAATTGTATTAGGCTTCGTAACACCATACAAACCTTGAACAGATAAGAAGCTGAATTCGTTGCCACCCAAATTCAACACTCTTAACTCTGGCATGTTTCCAAGTTCTGCCACACCAAAGCCAATAAGCATTCGAGACATTAAATTATTATTCACAAACATTTGATGAATTGACCATAAAAATGAGATTCAAAACACAAATGGGGGAGTCAAGTATTTTGGAATTGATCCCTAGCTTTCCGATGTGTTTTTTTGGTTCTAAGTTACTTTAAGAAATTAATGAAATCTAACATATTCTTCATTACCTTTCGGATGTGTTCTTTGGTTCTAAGTTACTGTGAGAAATTGAGGAAATCTAACAGATTCATCATTACCATTAGGAGGAAAGACACCTTTCAATCGATTGTAACTAATATTTAGAGTCTTGAGCGATTTTGCTGCACTTAGAAAAGGGAGAACACTGTTGTTGAAATGATCGTCTGCCAAATCAAGTGTCTCCAGGTTCTCAAGTCTCTGAAAGCTCTTATGACCTGAAACCGTAAAGAACAATTAAGACAATTGGAAATAAACTGAAAAATATAATGGTGGCTTCCTTAAAAAGATGTAAGGACGTACCATAGATGGGATCAAACAAGTGACTGAACGAATTCAATGAAAAGTCAAGGGTTTTGAGTTGAGGGAAGCTGTGGAGCAAAGAAAGATTTAACGCCCGAGATGGATACAAGTCCAAATCTGATATGTATAGTGCATCAAGTGAGAGTTCAACGATGTGGCCACCGGTAGCGTCATTGCACTGTACTCTCTCCCAATGGCAGCAGTCACTCTTAGGATCATCATGACTCCATGACTTGAGAATGCTTCCTTCTTCGGGACCAAGAAGAAAGTCGAAATACGACTTGAGCTGCAACAAACCCATCCGTTCAGTTTCCACACAGCCAACACATCCTTTCGTTAGGAATTGGAGAATTATTGTTAGTGTTATGAACACTAAAGCCATCTGCTTCTTCTGCTTAACCCACCACCAGCTTCTCTCGTACGTTCTCATTTTTTATTTCCTGTATTTAAGAAACTGAATTAGAGATTAGACAAATTGAGGTTATAGATTAGAGCTTAAAGACCTTACCCCTCTAGGATAGATTTTGTGAGTGCTCAGTCAGAACAACAACATGAGAGTGTAATTTTGGCAAGAAGACTTTTCTAGTGACTTGGGTCCACTTGAGCAACTCCAACATGACAATTCAAAAGAAGACATTCTTGACCGAATTATTTTACGCAATTAGTGGAATCACACCAACCTTAGGCTACGCCTTTCTTGGATCTTTGCAAATGGCAATAAAAAATTTCCCACTTAAATTCTGCTTTTAGTGGTATTAATCTTTTGACTTTTCATGGTGGTGAGAATTAAGCATTGCTGCACCTGAACTTGGAGGCAGGACATTCTGTTAACACATTTCTGCTCAAATCCAGCTCCTTGATATTATTCATTAGTATGCAAATCCCTAGATAGTCTGAAATTATTCCGTAAAACAGAACAATCATCAACTGATTCAACTCCATCTATAAAGGAGAGTATATAAGCAATTCCATAAAACAAAAGACAATGGCAGCCACTCACTCTGATTAGCCTCAAAGTACTTCTAACTTTCTGAAATCACAAAGGTCATTTAGTTCTGTTTTTCTTTTGGAACGAAAAAAACTACATTAAGTTTGTTATCAACTAGCAAATCACAAAGGTCAAAATTTATACATTCCCAGAACATGTATAGAAAGAGCATCCCTGAAATATGTCTGCTTCGATCAATGACTGACATTAGAGACAAAACAATTTGCTTCATATGTATTTGGTGTGGAATCGGTGTTGTTGTTTTTGACTCCATAACCAAACCGGTGTGGATAAGGTGTGAACCGGATGAATTAGAGAGCTGGTTTAGTCTCTGGTTCATTTGTTAGTTTTACACTTGGTTTGTTACGGTTTTGGCTAACGAACTATAACCGAGTCTGTTTTTTTTTTTTTTATTACCGAGTCTGTTTTAATTTATGTAACGGTTTTGGCTAACGAAGTCTATTTTATGTTATGCTTGCATTTCTTCACAAATTTAAACACTAAAAGTTACCGAAACACTCAAGGCAAGGTATCCTCCAAATCCTCTCCTAGTCAACTAATCTAAATCTTTGAATTTTCCGAGTAATTTTTGGGAAAAGAGCCGATTTCTACCTCAACTTAATGCACGGTGTCTTTTAATATCTCAACTATGACCCAATGCGTATTTCTACCCGAATAATCCAAAAATTCAAATAACCTATCTAAACTACCTAAATCATGCCGATTTCGACGTTGACACTAACAGTCGTTAGTCTACCGTCATAGAATGAGTCAAAAGCCAGGAAAAATGCCGATTTCTACCTCAACTTAATGTGCGGTGCCTTTTAATACCTCAACCATGTTCCAGTGCGTATTTCTATCCGAATAAAGTAAGTATTTATTTTGTTAAAGAAAAAATTTGCATGATTCAGAATAGATAGGTTTCGTTATCATGATTGTACAGATCGTTTTGTATTTGTTTTGTTTTCGTAATTTCCAGAAATATAGATTTCAAAAAAGCATAATTTTCTAAATTGAGAGTCCGATCTGTTTTTAATCAGCAAGTGTTCGATTAAATGTCTGAGAGAGTGGAATTTTGTTTTAATGTCACGTTCTCGTTTATTCTCAATAATTCTCTAAATTCTCCACCAATAATGCCTCGATTCCTCTCCAATTGTCCTAAGCAAACATCATCGACCCTTCTCCTCCAATTTCTCTCAGTCTCAGAATCCTCTCTCTCTTTCTCGTGCTCGATTGAAGAAGAAGAAAAAATATCGAATCCCTAACTTCTAATTTTTCTCCAAATAAAAAACGACGTCGTTTTAGTTTTTTTTATGGATTTCGGCTCCAGCAAGCAAAACGACGTAGTATATTAAAAACGCAAATCCACCCTTGGTCATGTTTGAGGTATTAAAAAGCACTGCACATTAAGTTAAGGTAGAAATCGGTCATTTTCCCGGCTGTTGACTCATCTATTTGACGGTTGACTAACGACTGTTAGTTTCAACGTCGAAATCGGCACGATTTAGATAGTTTAGGTAAGTTATTTGATTTTTTTTGTTATTCGAGTAGAAATACGCACTGGGTCATGATTGAAGTATTAAAAGGCATTGCGCGTTAAGTTGAGGTAGAAATCAGCATTTTTCCCATAATTTTTCATAAACTTTTAAACTTTCGGGTGGATTCAGATTCTGCGAGATAGCAAAAACTGTTCTGCTCAATACCTGAAGTCCCATTACACCATCGGTGGCTAACAGACTCATCATTCCGTAATCAGAATGTGCTCCACATGCATATATTCTTTTTGATGGATCACAAATCCCTAAAGGTAACAAAAGAGCCAATGGATGTGAACATACAAAGCTTAAGAAATCATAATTCTCTGTGATCTTTCATAACAAACCTTGATAGTGTAGCAACCGCATAGTTGCAATAGGCTAATTCGCATCCAAATCGAGTGCTAAGGCCAATAATCTCGCAATATCCTTAGAAACCCTCCTGAGATTGCAGAGAAAAGCTTATCATTTACAATGTGAAACTTTCAGTCCTAGAGTTATAATCTGTCTTCAGATTGTCAAGAACACAGATGAGAACATTCAACTAAACCTGTCGAATCAGAGATTCTAAACCAAAGATGAGACTTACAATGCTTCTTGATGATATTTCTCCATGGTTTCTCGCCACCGAGGTAAAACATCTAAAGCAAAAACATCGAAAATTCTTCAAAGAACAAAATCAAAAACAAAGGAGAACACATTAAAGAAAAGACTAACCAGAATCAGGCCAAGGGTTAGGTCCATAGAATGACTTATCATATACAATTGGGACCAAAAAAATCTATTGATTTATCAAGGTATTAATTTATCGATTATTAGTTTATAATATCATGTGTCCTTCTGGTAAGATATTCTAAATTCCTTCTTTTCTAACATAATTCTAACACTATAGCAGCCGAATCATAACACTATAAATAAACCACAAACAATAACATCAAAAGACAAAACTTCACAAACATTATCGGGGTTCATATAAGTGATTTAAATAGATAAAAAAAAAACATATATTGACGTTACCACAATTATAGTTTTTCACGTTTTAGTCCATCAAAGCATGTAAAATATCTTAATCCAGCATAAGACAGGTTAAATAAAGATAATCATCTTTGACATTTATAAATTTGCATTTGCATTTATATAAATAGTAATCGTAAATTTATATTTTTGTTATAATTAGAACATATTAGCCCGTTTTCACAGATTTTTTTAATCTATATCAGGCAAATTTCTCAATCTTAGTTTATGTTAAAAACTAATTATATGTTACCATTTTATCGGAAAATAATTATATAAATTAATATAGTGTAATTCCATAAAATACCACACTTTTAAGTTTGTGTTCCAAAAATACAACAACAACTTTATTTTTCCATAAATACCACCATTAGTTTATTGTTTCAAAAATACCACAAAACTAAAATCAAATTTTAAAAGTTTAGAATTTATTTTTTTTTGTTTGGGTTCACTAATTTAGGTTTAGGGTATAGTTTTTTAGGGGTTATGGTTTAGTTTTAAAGGTTTAGGGTTTAGTGAGGGTTTAAGGTTAAGTTTAAGTTTTGTGATATTTTTGAAAATTAAAACTAAGTGTGGTATTTTTGAAAAAATAAACTTGTTATGGTATTTTTGGGACACAAACTTAAAAATGTGGTATTTTTGAGAATTGCCCTTTAATATAATTCAATTATAAGATTTATTTTTAGTTTTACACATTGTAAAATTACATAATTGTATATATAAAATATGCGATGTTACATCATAAATCAAATATACTCATTCAATTCTAATAAATTTTCAAATATCTCTAAATTATTTAAAAAAACAAAAAAAAATCTATATATTATTCTACAAAAACCTAAAACATATAAAATTTTTCATATATAATATATATATATATATATATATATATATATATAATAT
>OVAY01000961.1:0-19655 GCA_900406395.1 Kernera saxatilis
ACTCTAAATTTATAATTAAAAAATAATTAAGATCTTTTTCTAAGTTTCTCAGTTGATCATGTTCTTAGTCTTAATTATTTATTTATTTTTGGTTCTTTGTATTGTGAGTGATATGTTGTTTTATTTTTATTTTATTTGTGGTGATCGAATCTTGTAGACTGACACACTCACAAATCATGAGTTATGTAGACACCACTACGAGATTACTAGACTTACAACCATCTATTAAATAAAAGGGAATATTTTGGTTAGTAATTGGCAGTAAAAGTAAGAGTGTATGAGCCAAGAAAAGGCTCAAAGTGAAGGAAAAGAGAAGGAGAGGAATCAAAGTACTCTTAAAATGTACCTTTTGTACAAAAACTGCAGCATTATGTGAGGGGAAGAACTAAACAAGGAACTCCCCTCCATGCAAATAATTTCAATCATATAAAATTCTTGATTCTACAGCTGGCTTCATATATCTGCTTTTTCGTTATTTTATTTTAAATGGATCTCAATATATGATCGATCTTCTCTGCTAAAAACTACTATAATAAAATACTCATACTTGTACACCAAACGATGTTAATTCGGTTGGACATTGGTTTTGTTGAAAAACTTATAAGTAGCTATGTCAGAATTCATGCTTTCTCAACTTACAATTGATTGGAAATGAGTCACGGATCTATATCTCTTACATATTAAGTTATATTTCATCTTATATTACAACCCTTTGAAATGATAATTTTTCTAAACAATTCATTTCGACATAATATCACTATTATAGCATGCATCAATTTTGGGTCAAACCTTCATCTATTCAGGTTGGTTCGATTTTATATCGGTTGGATTAATCAAATTTTTTTGTTTAGAATTTGATAGCATATTACTGATATAATAGATTATGTTCTAACTGATACTGCTTATAGTCAATGTGAAATTCATACCAAGCTACACCATAAATTTGGGTGTTTGCAAGCCTCATCAAATCTTGCTATTCTAATTTTTATTTCATTCTGGTAAAAATGAAATGTAAATGTCTAGTGATTAGTTAAGATTTATATAAAAAAAAATTATTACTCTTAAAGTTAAATCTTTTTTTGTTTTGTTTATGAAAATGTAATAGTCTTCATTCCCTTCTGTTCATCTTTAAATAATTATGACGATTTTACGAAGAACAAGAACTATAGAAAGTCGAATCTAGCTAGTTATCTTGAATTGGTTTATTAACCGACAGAACCAAAAAAACAATCCATATGATTGAAGTTAAATTATTTAACTAGCTAGACGATGAAGGAAGAGGAAAAAAAAAGAAAAGAATGAGAAGCTAGAAGAAGAGAATTGTGGAAAAAGATCGATTCTTAACTACAATTAAGACAAAATCAATAAATTCTCATAAGGACACAGCAAATAAATAAAACAAACCATTTACATAGAATCAAATCAGCCCTTGATTATCATATTCATCAATCATCATCATCATCATCATCATTCATCAATCATTCATCATCATGCCTTATCGGATTGGTAAGGAGAGAGAGTTTGGCGCTCGGACTCACAGACACGAGTCGCATGAAACTTGGCGATGAAGGCAGAAGCTTTGCGGTCGATGCCTGGTTCAGCGACCCAATAACGTTTGTCTTCATCACTAGCCATTGCTTTGCGAGTGTAGACGGCGTCGTCCCATGAGGCGTCCACTTCCACTCTGTGAGATCTTCGTGTTTTGAAGAAGCTGAAGAGAGAGAACCTCTTGCTGCTATGTGATCTGTTGTTTCCTCCCATTAGTCTTAATTTGTTCTTGAATTTGTCTGGTTTTAGAACAGAACAAAGAACAATTAAGAACAAGAAGAGACACAAAAGAGAAGAGAGAGGTTTTAATTAGAAGTTTTTTGATGTGTTAGTGCCTTAAGTGGAGAGTTGGGCTTGCGTATGTATTTATAAGGAATATGGCTCAGCAAAATATCAACGAGTTAACCAAATAATATTATAGTTTAACCGGTCATCCAAAATGTACGTATTCAAATTAAAACTATACTAATCACTGCAATAAAATTAAATTTATATGGACCTCGAATTTTCTTACAATTAGTCTAAAATTTTAATTTACATAATCTGGTTACAGCCAAAAAAATTCATGAGAAAAAAATTGTTGCTTTTCCGGTTTTGTTCAAATTTTGTTTAATTTGGTCGACATTAAAACCAAATACAATAGAAATTAAACTCGGTTTAGTTTCTTTCACTTATCTTTTCACCCACTGATTATTTCTCAGCGTTTTGTTTGTCCCATGCAGTAACACAAGTCTAGTACTGAATTTTTTTTATATATTTTTTGAAATACTGAATTTGACCAATTGTTTTAGTAAAGAAGTTGGAGGATTTAGATCGATATACATTGGATTTGGATGTACTTTTTAACAAAATGTTTGAAAGATTTTAAACAAATTAATTTTCCTTTGTTCTTTTAGTTAGTCTGATTCAATTCTAGCTAGTGAGTGGTATGTTTTTGAATATATATATATATATTGTTTTCTTAAAAGTATATAATCGTTTCATTAAACTCTAAATACAAGTTTACAACGCGGTCCAGAACCTTGTGGTCAGGTGGTAAAGGGACGGGTCTGGGACGCCAACACGTTTCATGTTCGATCCACCTGTTGCGTGAAATTACAACACATTGTTTCTGGACACCAACACGGATATGGACTCCTGTTTTCGGGCCCATTTGCATATCCGGAGAGAAGATCTATCCATGGGCTACACCTCCCTCAGAAAATTAGTCTGGCCCTTCCAAAAGCCTGAGAAGATTTACGCATGAGTTATAAAAAATAAAAAAAAAATTTACAAGGCGTGCCAATTACAGGAATCGGGATAATATTAAGGGATATCATAACGGCACGGGATGAAGACACGTGGACTGTGGTAACGCAATCAGATGGCGGAGGAGACTTTACAAAATCTCATGTTTTTTTTTTTTTTTTGTCGGCTACAAAATCTCATGTGTGTTGGTTTTCAAACAAAAAAACATTGGTTAGGCATCCAAGTTCTCTGTTTTGTTTGGTCTTTAAATTCTTTTTTTTTTTTTGTTAGTAGTAGTATTCTTTTGGAACCAATTATTTTTAAGAAATTATTTTATTATTTGCTTTTAGTTAAACTGGAATTTTTTTTTTTAATTATCAAACCCAAACGTACTCTTACTTTCTTCTCCTTCTTTTCTTTCCCCACCAATCTTAGCAACTCTTGCCTAACTAAGGCGACTTTCATTATTTTCCTAAATATATATATCGGCTTTGTTTATGTGATTTGCATGACTCTGTCTGTAAAAACTTAATCGGTCAAAACTTTAAATTCAGTATGTAGATCATGTAAGTCTTCAATATCATATTTACGTTTGCAAGCATTTGAAGAATTAGTTATTAATTTCTATACAAACTCCAATGGCAATTTCTAATACGTAATACGCATGACTTTTGTATAGTCTCGTGGAAAATATAGTTGAGTTTGTGCTTTGTAATAATACTATATTGAACGTAAGTGGAGGAACTCATAATCGTTTCACATTAGCGACTACAGTGATTGCATATATTACGCCAAAATGAAATACTATATAGATTAAGTATAAAAAAGTCTATAATTCGAACAAAAGACCGTCGTTATGAAACCGCACTCGTCTCGTGGTTTGAGTCTCGTAGTTGAGAATTACAAAATAGATAGAGATTTGGTTTTGTTTTGTTATCAATTCTAGAAGCAGTATTTGATGTAAAACAGTTTTTTTTGGTTGAATATATTTTAACATTCGCTTCAAAAAAAAAAAAAGTCTATAATTTGGTGGGGATGCAGTATTATTATTATACAAAATTAAACAAAAAAAAAAGGTGGAGAAGAGAGGAGCACACAGTCAAAAAGAGAAGTGAAAAAGAATCTGTTGGAGAATAAAAAGACTCAATATTTTAATAAGACAACAAGAGTTCTTCTTGCTTCTTGTGGAATATATCCAACTACTACAAGCTATATATATTCACTAATTAATATCTATTAGGCCGCTTTTCATAGAAAAAATCCTAATCTTCTTTGGTAATCTTTCACCTATGAGCTGCTACTATTTTAGCTGTAACCAGTGCTAAGTAATCCACGTCCACCAGAAATTATCTCCCAGTTTGACCAGCAAATTAAAACGGAATAATTTATAGATTCGATTAAAATATAAAAGTTAACTATGTTATGTTCGATAGTAAAAATTCTCCACTCAACAATTCTTTTTCATCACGTGAACCAAATTAATCATCAGAAGACGTACTCGAGCGATAGCCAACAGATTGATAAAGCTCCAACTTTTTTTTTTCTTTGTACATTAAGCTCCAACTTGTAGAATCATTTTTTTTTCTTTCTTATTAATGCTTTTTATTGGTTCGTCGCATTAGTTTACGGTGATATTCCCTATTTATATTAGCTGTAATCAATCAATCACAATGATAATTAGTATTGTTTTTGTCTTCAGCGAAACGAATCCATAGCATAATTATACACCCAAAAATAAAAAACGAATCCATATATATTCCATTTCATATTGCTTTCTGGTCTGATTCTAGCGTTTTCCTTTCTTTTTGATGAAATCGTAAACCATTCGTTTTGCGTAGCATAGGCATAGCAGATACGTTTTGTCCAAAAAAAGGCATATGAGATACGTTATTTTGCTTTAGATGGCACGATGTTTCGAACGAATAAAAGCGGTTCGGCACGCTGTGTTCATGAAAGAGGCAGCTTGCAAAACGACATGTAGTTTATATGCTCAAGGAAGAAACAACAGGCCAGCATGCTGACTGAGAAGGTCTTTGACGTCATGCCTAATATCGATGGTACATGTATGTTTTATTTTAACAAAACCGACTAAATTAATGTTTTTTTTTTTTTTTTTTTTTTTTAATTTNAATTATACATTTTTTGTTATGCCATCTTTTAACTCTTTTTGTGGTTATATTAATTTATTTTGCATTGCACTAGGAATACAGTTTATTCACTTACTGGAACCTCTGACGTAGCGTGACCTTAGAAACCTGTTTTATCTTCGACATTGAATTGGGAAGAAAAATCCAATAAAACCAATTTTGTGTTTTTTTGGTATCATCCATCAGTTTTTTCCCTTTTTTCATTTTTTTTTCTTTTTATAACGAAAAAAAAATCTGCCTTTTAAGTTTTTCCAATTTGGATAACCAATAGAACTCAACTACATGACGTCAGAAAAAAAAAAAAAGGAACTCAACTAGACTTATTTGATTTACAAAAATAAAAAAATGCATTGAAGAAAAAAAAAAAAAAGCCGTGGGTCGTCAGGCTCCTCCCTCTTCTTTCTCGTGCTGTTTCCGAGAATTTGACCATAAAAGTAAAACTTCAAAATTCAGATTAGGGTTTCTTGGTTCTCCCGCAATTTTGAGGTAATTCCATCTCTCATTCTTAATACCTACAATTAACACTCTTGATTCTAGGATTCTTGCAGTCCAATTCCCAAGTTTGAAACTTTGCCCAAAATTCTGTGATTTTTCTGAGCAATTCGACGACGTTATCTTCTATTTTGATGTAATGTTACGTGTTATCGCTAATTAGTGTTGTCGTTTGGGTTAGGTGGCAGATTCGACCTGTCTCGAGGAGCCGATGTTATCAATCTTAGGGTTTACGAGTATTAGGATTTAGGTATTCTGGAATTTCGATTGGACCATAAAGTTGAAAGCTTTGTCTCTTTTTCCCTGAATTTCCTCCTTTTTGGATTAAATCCGACTATTTAGTCATTGCACTTTGATGATGATTGTTGTTTCCATGAGTAGTAGATTCAAGTTTCAGGAGCCAAATGCTTGATGACTGAGTTAGAAACTGAGATTTTCAATCGTTTGGCTCTGAATGTGCCTTCATCGTTAAGATAGTTTCCCATCGATTCACTGGGCGAAACAAAAGTTTCATAGCGATTTTGATATCTTCTATTTTATCCATATGCCAGTATTAAGCACTAATCAGAAAGTGCTAGCTTTTAGATTGCTTGGTTTCGTTATGTTTAGGTGTGACAGAGTTTGATTTCTTCTTCATTACGGTTTGTCACATCCAAAAAGCTTTAGGAACCATGCGATTGCATTGGGCTTGAACTAGAA
The DNA here is from genome assembly GCA_900406395.1 of Kernera saxatilis. Taxonomy (NCBI): domain Eukaryota; kingdom Viridiplantae; phylum Streptophyta; class Magnoliopsida; order Brassicales; family Brassicaceae; genus Kernera; species Kernera saxatilis. Next base: position 6,114 of record OVAY01000961.1, read on the forward strand.
TAATCAGAGATTTGATAGTGTGGTTTGTGGCTTGATTTCTTGTTCTGATTGTTGCAGGACATGTCAGGGAAACGGGTCATAGCAATATGTATGTCTGGTGGGGAATTTCAGACAGAGAAAGGCGGAGTGCTGTCTTACAAAGGCGGCGATGCTCACGCAATAGATGTGGACGAACAGATGAAATTCAAAGACTTCATCTCTGAAATTGGGGAGATGTTTAACTGTGACGTCAGGACAGTTGGTCTCAAATACTTTCTCCCGGATAACAAGAAGACTCTCATCTCGATCTCTAACGATAAAGATTTGAAACGGATGATCAAATTTCACGAGAATGCAAACACCGCTGATGTCTACCTCATACCTGAAGAAGCTGCTCCCGACGTTTCAAACATGCCGGCTAGCAGGTAAGCAAAGCCATTACTGAATCATCATCATCATCACCGCCTTATCTTTTTACTGGATTTTCTCGGTTTTTAAGAGTTCCTTTTTTTCTTCCAGATCTAGCCGAACGACATTGTCTGAAGCGATTCCTTCAGTTCCACTGGACGACATGATAGATGACACAACGGGACCAGAAGATCTTCCCCTCTCAGTCTCAGTCTCAGCTCCTCCTGCTTTAACTATGGAGCAAGTCGTGAACCGAGTTGCAGATGCACAGATTGTTATTAATCCACCTGAGATGATGTCATCGATTCTTGAAGTCTCAAATCCGAAAGGAGATATTCTCACAAAGGCAAGAACACAGCAATGGCAGAACACAATTACAGGAGTTGGACAGAGGTTTAAAAACGTTGGCGAGTTCCGTGAGGCGCTGCGGAAGTACGCGATCGCAAACCAGTTTGGATTCCGCTACAAAAAGAATGATAGCCACCGAGTGACGGTTAAATGTAAAGCCGAAGGTTGTCCTTGGAGGATCCATGCTTCAAGGCTATCGACCACTCAGCTGATCTGTATCAAGAAAATGAATCCGTCACATACTTGTGAAGGTGCGGGTGGCATTAACGGTCTTCAGACGAGTAGGAGCTGGGTTGCTAGCATTATAAAGGAGAAGCTGAAAGTTTTCCCCAACTATAAACCGAAAGATATCGTCAGCGACATCAAGGAAGAGTATGGGATTCAGCTGAACTACTTTCAGGCTTGGCGCGGAAAAGAAATCGCAAGAGAACAGCTTCAAGGATCGTACAAGGACGGTTACAAGCAGCTTCCGTTACTCTGCGAGAAGATAATGGAAACGAATCCAGGCAGCCTCGCTACATTCACGACGAAGGAAGATTCGAGTTTTCACCGTGTTTTCGTTTCGTTTCACGCCTCGGTTTACGGTTTCCTCGTGGCATGCCGACCGCTCGTGTTTCTTGATAGTATGCCACTGAAATCAAAGTATCAGGGGACTTTATTAGCTGCAACGTCTGTGGATGGGGACGACGAAGTGTTTCCTCTGGCTTTCGCGGTTGTCGATGCGGAGACAGAGGATAACTGGGAATGGTTCTTACTTCAGCTGAGATCTGCTCTCTCCACATCTTGGCCGATCACCGAAAATTTCGTCGCGGATCAACAGAAGAATCTGCAGGAGTCTTGCCCGATCACTTTTGTTGCGGATCGACAGAAGAATCTGCAGGAATCGATCCCGAAAGTGTTTGAGAACTCGTTTCACGCGTATTGCTTGCGGTATCTGACCGAGGAGCTCATGAGAGACTTGAAAGGACCCTTCTCTCACGAGATCAAGCGGTTAATCGTCGACGACTTTTACGCTGCAGCTTTCGCCCCTAGAGCGGATTCGTTCGAGAGACATGTCGAGAACATCAAAGGCCTCTCGCCGGAAGCTTACGATTGGATCGTGCAAAAAAGCCAGCCTGATCACTGGGCCAACGCTTACTTCCCTGGTTCCCGGTACAACCACATGACTTCAAACTCAGGTGACCCGTTCTTCAACTGGGCTTCCGACGCCAACGATCTACCGATTACTCAAATGGTTGATGTGATCCGCGGCAAAATCATGGGACTGATCCACGTGAGACGGATTAACACCGCCGAGGCTAATGGAAGATTGACTCCTTCCATGGAAGTAAAGCTAGAGAAGGAGAGCCTAAAAGCGCAAACGCTTCACGTAGCGTTATCCGCAGATAATAACTCGTTTCAAGTCCGTGGAGACACGTATGAGCTCGTGAACATGGCGCAGTGGGACTGTAGCTGCAAAGGTTGGCAGTTAACTGGTTTACCGTGTCACCACGCGGTCGCGGTTATCAGCTGTAACGGACGTAGCCCTTACGAGTTCTGTTCTAGGTACTTCAGTGTTGAGAACTACAGGCTGACTTACTCGCTGTCGATAAATCCGATTCCGTTATTAGAAGGAGAGATGTGTAGAGAGAGCTCCGGGGGTTCGGCTGTGACGGTAACTCCTCCGCCAACACGACGACCACCGGGGAGGCCGCCCAAGAAGAAAACACCGGCGGAAGAAGTGATGAAGAGACAGCTGCAATGTAGTAGGTGCAAGGGGCTTGGTCACAACAAGTCAACTTGTAAAGACTATCTTCTTGAATGCTAGTTTTTAGGATTGCTCTCCACTTTGTTTTTTTTAAATTAACTTTTTTTTTGTTTTATAACTTTCGTCAACTTTTTTAAGTGATCAATCTGTAAGAAAGAAGGCTTCTTACGTTAAACACTTCCTTATGGGATTTTAATTTAATTAAATAAAAAATCTTGCTCAAGTTCTCACTTGTGAACGTCCGTCAAGTATAAGGATAGAGAAACACATGAATTTATCTGTTACTTATTGGGTCTCTGCTTTTCATTCAATTTGAAGAAAAACTATTGGGCTCTTTTTTTTTCTTGAAAATCTCATTAACTAAATGTTTTCCCTCACGAGTCATCTCTTGATTTTGGTCTGATACTCTCTTTAGCCTCTGAGCTGTCTTTCTGATACAATGGCCACAAAACCTAGAGCATAACGTAGGTCTGACATCAACATCATCTAATCCAACGGCTAATAATCGTTCGATCTAACGGTGGTAAAATTAAACCTGAAGTCTACAAAAACTGAGCCTTCATGCAGAAGCTCAAAGACTCACTTCCTTGTTTTCCATTTCCAAAATTCGCTCATCTAATAGATGGCAAAATGCTTGAGTTGGAGGAGATGAGAACTCGAAGTTATGGTCTGAAGGACATAGATTGAAAGGAGTTGGGAAGAAATCTTTGGATCTCTTTCGAGCTTCTCCACTTGCAAGTTTTTTTCTTTTCACATTCTTCAAAAGACTTTCGCATGCAATCAATGTTCTTCTGGGCATCATTCCGGATCTCTTCCTTTAACTCAAGACATCTTGCTTTTGTGTTTCAACTCACATTGACGACACTAAGGATCGGCTATCTTTGTCTGCTTCTATCAAAATTTCGTTTAGTTTCCGTCTTCAGGTTGAAGGAAGTTTAACTATATTCTTTTGGTTGTCTTGCGTATTTTGTCTCTTGAAATAGTTTTGGAACTATCATATGACTCATACTAAGGTGGAATCTCTTTTTCTTTGATAATTGTGGAAATTTTATATATCCGACATATGGTTTTCATTATTCACTTCAATTTTCACTTTTTGTGGGTTTTCAATATGTTTGTATAGAATGAGATAGAAAACACCAAACTCTCTTTAAAAAAAAAAAAATAACAATCTTTCTTGACTTTTACAAGATTATCATAACCCCCACAATGATTCACTCTTTCTCTATTCATACAACAAACAAAGGGTTATAAAATCATCAGATTGAGATTTAATAATAGTAATAAAACAGAGAAGAAGATAGACAAGAGATGAATTTCTCGGACTGTTCCCTCTAGTTTTCGTGTTTGCAGGTAACAGCAGATAAATCACAAACCGAGCCACGGACACTGTTTCCTCGCATGTTCAGGTACTAACTTCGCCACCATCTCCACAGGTACACCTTTAAGCTCTGCTTTCACACAACACATTAGAAAGAAAAAAAACATGAGTTTAAGTCACTTGTCTTACGATATTTTAGCTGTTTACAGCTCCGAGTGTAAAACCCAAGAATGTGGCAGTACCGTGAGGCTTAAAGTTGAAGAGCGGTGGAAGGAACCGTCCATTGGGCAATCGCGCATTCGGATCTCTAAGCTCATCAAAGAACGGGTGAACCAATGCATCGAGCTAATTGGCAAATATCACAATTCAACAAAATCAGACAAAGAGACGAGAGGTTTTGCAGAATGAAGGAAAGTGAGAGAAGTTGCAAATACTCACAGCAGCGCAACGGAGATTGGGAGAGTATTGAAGAAGCCTTGAGACCAAATCGACAGCTTCTGGAGGCATTCGCTTGTGGAAAATCTGGATTTTGATGAAAAAAATGTTTCAGTTAACGGCTAGTTAAGGAAGACAATGAGCTTGTTACATTTGATGTTTACATGAAATCCAAATTACCTTATGCCATGGATGAGCTTTAATCTGAGGAAATTTGAACTCTGTGTAATTGGGGTTCATGCATTTGATTTCTTCCCTTGTTGGTGTTCCCAAAACCTGTTCAATTCATGAATACAGCCAAGTACATCATTATACAACAGATAGGTGTAACTCTCTGCACAGTTATTAGAGTGAAGTCGGTACAAAGGTAATACCTTTATAATCTCTACAAGTTGATCAACGCCACTCTCACCAGGGAACAATGGCTGGTATGAACAAAAGAACAGATTGGTCAACCACTGAATCACGATTTGACAGAGCAAAGATGTTTTGATTTGAGATTTGACAAAAGTTTTTACCTGCCCGAGAAGAAGCTCGGCGAGAACACAGCCTGCAGACCAGACATCAATGGCTGTAGTATACTCGGTTGCTCCAAAAATAAGCTCGGGTGCTCTGTAATACCTCGAGCAAATATATGAAATGTTTGGCTCTCCTTTTACCTGTTTCAAGAATCAGCATTAATCAATAAATGGTTTAATTTCTCTGCTTCAAAATACTTCCCTCTCAAAGAGAGAGATTCATCAAACTCACCAATACTTTCGCACTTCCAAAATCGCATAGCTTCACTTGATGAGTGTGTGGATTTACCAACAAGTTTTGAGGTTTTATGTCACGATGGCACACGCCAATACAACGGTGAATGTAGGATAAGGACCTAAAAATCTGCCAAACATATAGAAGACTCTTAAAAAAAATCTCCAATGAGATATAAAATTATCATGTACAATTTTCGGAAATTAATCTCTACCTGATATGTGTAAAGTTTGACGTAAACGAGAGGCATTCGTTGGTTAAGTTTGTTGTAGTGTTTGATAACGCGGTGTACTGTTTCTGGAACGTATTCAAGGACCAAGTTGAGGTAAAGCTCGTCTTTTTCGGTTGTTGAGAAGAAGCAGTGTTTCAAAGACACCACATTTGGATGGTCAAGTAGCCTCATTGTTTGAAGCTCACGGTTCTTGTACCTCCGATCTTGCAAAACTTTCTTTATCGCAACAGTTTCTCCTGTTTCTAAACATTTCGCCTGTAACAACAAAGAATGATCCGGTCAGTGGAAAAGACACAAAGCTATATGGAGAAGCGACTAAAGGAAAGAACAAAAACTAAGACTCACTTGGAACACAACGCCAAAGGAGCCGTGCCCAACAACTCGCTCTGCCATGTAACTGATTGTCTGCAATTTAACATCCAAGGAAATTAACTTAGCAACCGAAAAACCTACCAAATCAACTAATTAAGGATGCGTAAGACAAACCTGCTTTGGTTGGCCATTTCTTCCGCCTATAGTCGTGACTATTATATGGCCAGTCTCTGTCACATTGCCGTTTACGATTGTAGCTTCCATTTCCTAGTATTCATTAAGCAAGTCAGTGAAAAAAAAAACACAAAATCATTGAATCGAAGAAAAACGTAATTTGTTACAGCATCAAAACCAAAAAAACCCATACTTTATCATCCTGAATTTTCATGTTATTTATCTCCTCAGGTAATCTATCAACATCCGTAGCGTTTCCAGTAGAATCTCTAACCGGGGCACTAGGCTCTATGCCCACCGAGGCCATTCCGTGATACAAAAAAAAAAACAGAAGAAGTTGTAAAAAATATTCTTCCTTTGTCACTCTCCGAATCTCGGTCAGATCAAAAACTCAACCTGCAGCAAATAACCAAACAGTAAAATAATCGTTAGCACATGATTCGTAAACCATATCTGCAATTACAGTTACTTGGTTGTAAATTTCAATGAAGTAATAAACTCAATCACAAGACAGAGAAGACCATACTCAACAAAGCTAATCTCAAGACTCATATGGAAGCTATCAACATGTAAAGTTTGGATTTTACCGAGACATTGGAAACAACTATCACCTAAAAAAGCAGGAGATAGCAACAAAAAAATAAAGATAAAGAACTCTAATAAGGAAAAAAAAAATGGAAAAGGGATAATCCATAAATCATACCAAAAAGATAGCAAATTTCTCAATTCAAAACAACAAAATTTAAGAGATGGAAAACGCAGACAATCGAAATCCAATTCATCTTGGCCAATTAGTAAATCTCTACCGATCTATATACCATAAAATCGGAGACGAAACTACAAAAACATAAAACTTTTTTTGGGGAAGGAAAACTGGAAATTGGGGAACTTTAAAGACCCAAAGTTTAAGATAACCAAATGGGCGAAAAAGAGAGAGAGATTTAGAAACGTACCGGGAAACCCAGAAAATTGAGATCAAAGAAAACGGAGAAATTGGAGGAAGAATCACGATATGAGTAGATCCATAGGAAGGAGGGAGATGGGTTGATGATGAATCCCTCTCTCTCTCTCTTCCTTTTTAATTTTTGGTCTGATGAATAATAATTTGGTAAGAATAAAAATGAAGCTCTATGTGGCTGGGTTTTTTGATGAGGCTTATGCTATAATGCGCTGGTGACAGTCATATCGTAAAATGAGATCCAAAAATAAAAATAAATTAATAAGATAGTCTTCGGAGTTAGTAAATTGGAGTTTGAAAGTACATTGGGTTTGGTTTTTCTTCTTTTTCAGTTTTGACCATTCAAACTTTTGCCCCCACTCTAATTAACACCTGTATTTATATTCATGCAACCTACTAAAACGTTGATCTTCTCTGTTTTTTACTCTCTTTTTTTAAAAAAAAATTTAGGTTGTAATTGGTTGGAGTGACAAATTAACAAAAATAATCTTACAATAATGCTGGTTTTAATCTAAAGAATCAAGATTTTATATTTAAACAATTTATATTGCATATAACAATTTATAATCGGTTCTTTTTAGAAGCTCCATTCTGAGAACCTTTTTTTATCGCAACTTTAAAAAAGGAGTCAAACTCCTAATGTCAAAGTTGCTTAGCTAAATGGACTAAATTGCACTATTTAATTTCATATATACATATTTATTCTTTCTTTATTTTTGTGATCTTCATTTAAAATATATATCTTCTACAGAGGTCCAATAATTAGTTCCTAAATGTCATACAATTGTCTGCTATAAAATTATGAGTATCTAGTTCAACAACCAACAGCCATAAATATAATGACATTTCCAGCCAAGTATATAGTTTTTATCATTAGTTCTTAAACCGAATAATAATAATTAAAAAAGGAATGGGACATTTTGAAAAAGTTGGACAAAGCTGGGAGGTGGGGTCGGTGAGAAAACGACAAAGTAGGGGTATTTTTGTATTTCTTGATTACATACATAGATGCATACACATATATGGATATATCGGAATATTCGAAAGAGTATAACAGGCTGAACCGGGGCCACGTGTCGAACGTGTCGGAGAGGCAAGAAAAAATAAAGAGAACAACAAATTTTCAAATATACCAGCGACCCACCTTTATAGAATGCGAAACATATCTACCGAGAAGAAAACGTAACATGTTTGAATTGGGCTTCGTAATGGGCTTTGAAATAAAAAATGAGTAAGTCAAATGTTTCTGCGGATAGAGTGGTCCCGGCGGGGTTCGAACCCGCGACCTTCGGCTCATAAGACCAACGCTCTAACCAACTGAGCTACGGGACCAATTTGACATTTCATTACTCTCCATTAAATACTTTTCAAGGTTTCAAGATGAAACTAGGGACCACAATAACATTCACGAGAATACGAGATAACGGAACATCTAAGTGTTAAGTTAACATCTAAGTGTAGATGGTATATGTTCCTCAACTATCTGCAAGAACTACATTTTTTACAAAAAAGAAACTTATCTCTTGGAGACTACCACTAACATTAACATCGACATTGACACAACGATCTTGAACCCTGGATTGTCCCAGAACTTCTGTTTCTCCCAAGATTCATCTTGTTGTTTCTCCGACATCAGATCTCTAATCTCTTTGATCTCCATGTCCCTTCTTTCCTCTTTCTGTGTTCCATTCATCACACAACAGCAAACAAAAAAAAAGAAGAATTTTATAAGAACCCTTTTTGATCCAAACAAGAAGCTACACGAATGTCAAGTGTTACGGTCTTATAGAGTACTTACCCTTTGCAGCTTTCTTGTCTGGCTTCTAGCTTCTTGTAGACAGAACTCTAGTTTCAGTACCTTCTTCTTCAAATCTTGATCCGTTCTTCTCTGTTTCTCCAGCTGTTTTTTTTTAATCAAAAGATTGAAGCTTTCAGTGAGAATTTAAACAGCTGGATCCAAATCTTCAAAAGATTGGAGCTTTCACTAAGAAATTTATCAAACAGCTGTTTCCAAGTCTTCTAAAGATTGAAACTTCAACTGAAAGTTAAACAAACAAACACAGAGTAACAGGAAAAAGGTGGATTCACCTGAGACTCGAGTTCTTTGGTCTTGTGTTTCCAGTGACCTGACATTAACCGTATCTCATCTTTTAGTTTTGTAACCTCTTCGTCTTTCACGTCAACTAGCCTATTCATCCTCTCGAATTTCATTGGAGAGACATCTTCTAGAAGCTTCTGTAGTGCTGAGTCCGTGCTGCTTATCCCAGCCTTTGCAATGGCCTCTGTTATCTCGCGCTCAATTCTCCTAACTTCCTCTCTAAGCTGCTTTTCTGAGCTCTCTCTCAGGCTTAGATCTCTCTGTAAATTATCAAGCTGATGCCCGAGCTGAGTCACACGGTCTTCGTGTTCTCTGAGGGAACGTGTTTTGTCGTCATGTTGTTTTTTAAGCATTGAGCATTGGATCTGTGTAGATTGAGCAGAATCAGCACTTGCCTCTGCGGTTTGCTTGGTTGCATTGAGCTGTGATCTGAATTCTTCCAAGTCACTGATAAACTGTTTTCTCAAAACAAGATTATAAAGTCAGTAAGTATAATCAACAGTATATCATTAAAAGGACATAGATGCAAACGAGTTCTGTGATGAAAAATGCATTTCTACCAGAAATTATGACTTATAAACGTTAAACCTAGATTACTAATTGTACCTCAATGAATCAGAGCTTAAGTTGCCTCGATTACAAACCATTTTATGTCTCGACCATTTCAAATCAAGAGTCAAAATAAACGGCTACACAGACCCATCGATTAGGGAACAACAATCCAAAGAGAAATCATTGAGTGCTTAAGGAAGTGATGATTTGGAGTCGCATTGTGTAAGGCCTATTTGATCAATGACTGAAATTTAACCGCTTTCAACACAATACTATTGCTCATTTCAGATTCATTGTATCCTCTAGTTCAATTGAATTCCGACAGACTCGATTAGCATTTTCCCTCGGAATAACAAATCTGAAGAGCCATAGCATCTAAAGACAAGTTAGTCTTCTTGATCTTGCTAGGATCTTAGAGCCACTCAAGAAATAACACAAAGACCATAAAAATGAAGCCTTGTAACTAGTAACATGGTGCAGTCTTATAGATAGATCATAATAAGAAAGAGATGCAAATTTGGTATGTGAGAATAAACCTTTTCAGCAGCAAATGCAGAAGCTTCAAACTGACAATTCCTTTCTTCCAATCTCTTCTGCAATTTACACATCTCCATTTCCATGTTCTTTCCCCTTTTCTCTGCTTCCTGGACAACAACGAAAAAGGAAATTCATTTTTTATCTGATTCAATTTAAAACTCAGAAATTCAGCAAGCAAGGTTGACCCCACCATTATTGATTCATAAAAAAGGACTTACTTTTCTACTTAGGGTTTCTTTAAGAAAAGATTGTTCTTGAGAAACCAAACGGCCCCTCACTTGCTTCAGCTCCGACGCCAGAGACACCACGTTCCGCCGGAAGCTCTCTTTCTTCTCATCCAAATCCTTTAAAAGTGGATCCACCGTCGTTTTGGCGGAACAAGACATCTGAAATTCGATTAATTTATCGCCCAATGGCTACACCTTGATGACTTGTTCAGCTCTTGCATGCACTGAATCTCAGATCTCAAAAATCTGAAGGGAAGAAGAAACAAAAAAAAAATTAGCTTTTGCTGCATGTGAACATGGAAGTTGACCATTAATACAGAAATTAAATGAAGAGTCTTTAACAATTCAAAATTATAATACTCCAGTAGTAATAAATAATTAACAAAGATCGTGACTTTACATGAGCAGTGAGACAGAAAGGGGATGTAACTTGAAGTTTAAAAAGAAAGAGAGTCTTCTAACAATTTTCAAAATCTTCGTAGAAAATCAGATCTCCTCTCTGATTTTGGCATGAATCTTACAATTTCTCTTTTCTGATGTCTACAAAAACAGAGGAGAGAGAGAAAGGAAAGAGAAGGAGCAGTCAATGAAATCAGAATAAATGAATTGGAGAGAGAAGAAGAAAATCAGAAAAGAGACTTTGAAGTTCAAAAATCAAAATTTTATATTAAAAAAAAAAAAATCAAACTTTCCCTCCAAAAGCCTCGGCAAGTACAAACCCACGAGCTCGCTTTGTAATCCGTACAAAAGGAAAATAAATACAAGGATTATCCATATGTATCTGAATTTGATCACGATGATTTAAGTTATATATAAATGCGCCATATGTATCTCAAGATCTATGATTCAAGAAGAATAAGTGCATCATTCAGAAATTAAAATATACAGAAACGGAGCGTTATAATCAAGGGACAATGTGACAAAACAAATAGTGACAAAAATGGTTTAATTTATTCGTTGGTAAAAATAAAATAATTTTGTAAATTAGTTTATTATTGAATATGGCAGAGCTAAGCTGTGATTAAGGGCCTGACGGTTATACCACAGAATTTTTCAAAGCCACTTGGTCTATAGTGGGAAAGGATGTCACTTTGGCAATCCAATCCTTCTTCATTTATGGTTTTTTGCCAAAAGGGTTGAATTCGACAATCCTTGCTCTCATTCCGAAGAAACCAGAGGCTATAGAAATGAAAGACTATCGCCCTATATCTTGCTGCAATGTCATCTATAAGGTCATCTCAAAGATTTTAGCAAATCGGCTTCAATCTATTCTCCCCAGCTTCATAGCTCCTAACCAATATGCTTTTATCAAGGATCGACTTTTGATGGAAAATTTGTTGCTCGCCACGGAATTGGTAAAAGATTACCATAAGGAAGATATTTCGCCTAGATGTACTATGAAAATTGACATCTCTAAGGCATTTGACTCTGTTCAGTGGCCTTTTCTCCTTAACGTCCTTACCGCTTTAAATCTTCCGAGCAAATTCATACATTGGGTTCGCATCTGCATATCATCTGCTTCATTCTCGGTTCAAGTCAATGGCGAATTAGCGGGGTACTTTCAGAGTAAAAGGGGTCTTCGGCAGGGTTGTTCACTTTCTCCGTACTTGTTTGTGATATGTATGAATGTGCTATCTATGATGCTGGACAGAGCAGGTGCAACTCGCAGAATCGGATACCATCCGAAATGTAAGAACTTGAAGCTTACTCATTTATGTTTTGCGGATGACATCATGATCTTTTCTGATGGTACCTTGCGTTCAACGGCTGGGATTCTCGAGGTTTTCAGCGAGTTCGCAGCTGCCTCTGGTCTTCAGATCAGTCTTGCGAAATCAACTCTTTACATGGCTGGCATCTCGGCTTCTTCTCGTACAGAGATCCTAGACAGTTTCCCTTTTGACTCGGGATCCCTTCCCGTTAGATACTTGGGACTGCCCTTATTAACTAAGCGGATGACTCTATCTGATTGTCTGCCCCTGTTGGAGAAGATTCGCTCCCGTATCAGCTCCTGGAAGCACCGTATGTTATCCTTCGCGGGTCGTCAACAACTCCTTACATCTGTTATTGCCAGCTTAACAATTTTTTGGATTTCGGCCTTCAGGTTACCTCGCGCCTGTATCAGGGAAATCGAGAAGCTTTGTGCCGCCTTTCTTTGGTCAGGCCCAGAACTTAACCCACGTAAATCAAAAGTTTCGTGGTCTGATGTCTGCCGTCCAAAATTGGAGGGAGGTTTGGGGATAAAATCGTTAGTAGAAGCAAACAAGGTCAGTTGTTTCAAGCTGATTTGGAGAATTGTATCAGGACATAACTCTCTCTGGATAAACTGGGTCCAGCGGCAACTTATTCGAACAGGGTCTTTTTGGTCGGTCAAGGAAAACACAACCGTGGGCTCTTGGATGTGGAAGAAACTACTTAAATACAGAGTGCAAGCTCGGGCTTTTCATAAAAGGGAGGTGAAAAGTGGGTTACAAACCTCGTTCTGGTTTGATAACTGGTGTTCAATGGGGGTTCTTCATGAGGTTTTGGGAGATAGAGGCTTCATTGACCTCGGTGTTGGTCCGGCAGCCTCTGTTGCTGATGCTCTTTTGCATCGAAGCCGTCGACAGTACCGTAGCACTCTTCTGGTTCGGATTTCAGAGGAGCTGGAGCGGCTTTGTCTCAGGATGCCGTGTACCGAACCTGATCTAGCACTTTGGCGAAGTCTTGATGGAAAATTCAAACCCAAGTTCTCCACCCACGATACTTGGTTGCAAATTAGGCGACCAGGACAAGCTCAGAGTTGGTACAAGGGTCTATGGTTTTCTGGAGCTACCCCGAAGTACTCGTTTCTCACATGGCTTATGGTTCAAAACAGACTGTCGACAGGTGACCGCATGATATCTTGGAATGTTGGTGTTAATCCATCATGTGTTTTCTGTCAAGCTCCAATGGAAACTAGGAACCACCTGTTCTTCTCATGTTCTTACGCTTCGGGTGTCTGGGTAGGGCTAACCCGGAATCTTCTATGTCACCATTACACTTCAGCTTTTGACGATCTCGTCACTCTCATATCTGGATCTTCTCTGTCTGGTTCTACCCGCTTCATTGTTCGGTATGCATTCCAAGCCACAGTGCACACCATTTGGAGAGAACGGAACCGGCGCCGACACGGTGAGGTTCCAAGCTCTGTTCCCCTCCTTATAAGTTTCATCGATCGAACAATACGCAACATAATCTCTTCCCTTGTGCAATCTGGCTCATCCAAGTTTGAAGATGGGCTTCGTATCTGGTTTGCTACGAGATCCTAGCGCCACCTCCTCTTATTTCCCGTGTTTCTCTTTCATGTTTAAATCTTTCTTCTTTCCCGTTTTTTCTCCTTCATGTTTAAATATTTCTGCTTAAGGTTTGCATCTATTGTACACAACATTTTTTGGTGAATAAAATTTAACATTCATTCAAAAAAAAAAAAAAAAAAAAAAAAA